>JAYMGJ010000285.1:0-103903 GCA_037178675.1 Scleroderma bovista
GAATGGGTTTGCCTCCGAGTTTGTTCTCGAGAATAAAGGACAGGGAGAAGCGTGGGTACATAAGAGGCAGTGCCGCACTTTGACAGCCGAAGGACCCGATCATTATTTATGTGCTGTCCGTCCAACTTCCATCTATCCTGTAACCCCCAACTTTTTACTGCTTATCCGTACCCTCTCATCTCTGCTGTATACTTATTGTTCTGCAATGATCTCTCCACCGCCCTCTCCAAAGATGGCTCGCAAGCTCCCCGGTAGTGATATGGAGAACGAAAACCAGGTGTTGCCCCCCCTCTCCCCGAAGCGATCTTTCGCACAGGACCACTTGGATCCTATCGATTCCAAACGCCGACATGTGCTCTTGGATGGTGAGGTGCGAACACCGCTTGGTGAGTCCAGTCATTGTATGTACAGCTTTCCAAGCTGTTAATTCCAGCGCTCTAGATCCGTTACCACTGTCGGACATGGAGAACATGGCCAATGGGGACCCACAGTGGTTCGACGCAAACATCCATTTCTCGCTATCAACCTCGACTTCCCTTCCTGATCTCCGGTCCACATCGTCCCAGAGGAAGAGCCGGGGACAGCCATGCAGTGCCACCGGAAAATCCACGGTTGGACCAATGTGTTCATGGCCGCCCTCAGCTTCCCACAGAGGCAGTGTGGCCCTAAACTGCAAGCAGAAACGGCACGGATCGGAAAACGATTTATTACTGAACCCAGATGCGAGGGGGTCTTTCCGTGCCGCCATGGGTCGATCCTCCTCCAGCTTGCCCCTATCGGAAAATCTACAACCTCCTGCCATTCCAGATAACTCTCGTAGTCAAGAAAGGGCATTTCAGCCTATACGAGCGCGTTCCAATCCCCTTCCCCTCGCCCGCTGTCCGCCTGGCGATCTGTGGCAGGCAGCGACACCTGCTGTGGACGAACTCTCTATAGCTTCTGAACCGGCAAGAACAAATGACTGGCCTCTTGACAATACGCCGTCTCCTACGCCACTCTTTCCTCCCGGGCTTTCCCCATATCCACCGGGGCTGAGACTTCGTGGATCGGACACCGACCTACCTGCGCCTAGCTCAGCTTCATCATTCCTTGCATCGGGAAGCCATCCGATACAGACTTCTGAACAGGCGAACCCGGTCGCTCCAATCGGTGCGGAACGGAGCAGAGTGCTGCGTATGATAGCCTCTCGACCGATAGAGTATAAGTCTAAGCCACCGTCAATGGACAACACGACCATCACTGATCCATCAGCATATTTCTGGTACCCACCCCTACTTTCTCCTAAACTGCAATCCAAGTTGCAACACATTTTACGTGGCTGCAGAGAGCAGTCAGCCGACATCCCTCCCCATGAGCCGCAGCATGATACCCGCCCAATCTCTCGAGATGATTTTCACCGTCTTCTGCGTCAGACGACGAACAACAAGTTCGCGTCTAGGATTATCTCTCCTTTGAGCCCACTCCGTTCACCCGCCCCTTCCTTTACTCTGACCACCGATCCTGCATACCAGGCTCGCATGCCATCCTTAATGAACACGTTCTCACTTCGATACTCGAAAGGTCCTATCAAGCGGTCGCGAACGTAAGTATCCTTCCTCCACGCGTCCTTCGTTGCTCGCACCGTCTAACACACTCCCACTCGGCCTTCAGCATCTGCGATACCTATCAACCTTTGCATTTCGAGGAAGCCTGCACGCACTGTCAGGAGTGCAAGCGAGACTCGATCGGCAAACGGCTCGTGGCATTCAAGTATCGCCAGCAATCCCAGTACAAGTACCGCCTGCCTGAACGCTCCTTCGGGCAGCCTTTCCCAGCTTGCACCGCGCAGGACATGCTTGGCGAGGACCGTTGTGACGAGCGGAGCTTGTGGGACGAGGTGGCATCTGCCACCTCTGCGGAGCCATTCCCACACCATGGCTCTGCTATCGTCGTCGGATCCAACAGTGGATGTACTATTGGCAACAGTGTTCCCTCTAGCCCGCGCCTTCAAGACATCCATGCATTTGAGGACGTCGACTTTCCGCAGATCACAAATGACGATATGCTACTCACGAATGTGCCTGTGATGCGCTGTCGCGAAGTGACGGTTTACTGAATCCTAAACCTTAATATTTCTTATCAACCAAGATGTTTTCTGTTTCTTGGGTTTAGAGGCAAGTGTAGAATACATACATACAAGCACACACTTTCAGTTATCCTTGACTATTTAATGCTGCCTTTTCTTATGTATGTATGATGTATAGGAAAGTAATGCATATATATAGTGTTCAGTGGACTTGATTGGGCAGCCTGATCATTGTGACAATGTGGTACATATATCAGACAATGCTGTTGATGACAGGCATTTCAACCAACCCTTCCGATTAGCCGAGGGTTGGTTTGCTGATTTGAAGAAGGGAAAAGGGCGAGCAGACTAGGGAAGTAAGGGTACTATGCACCCTTGAAGGGGGGTATGTGATGGCTGAACCATTTAAGCCTTCACAGTCGGCCGAGTGTCATGCATATATTAGATGCATGTCACCATCCAATGTCTCTATTCCATATCCCTCCATAGTACCATACAAATAGTTGCTCCTGATGTAAGATTTCCTTTGGTCTTTTCTCAATATCAGAAATTGGTCTGTTACAGTGGTAACTCGAGTGAAAGATCTTAGTGTGCTGTTGTCCATAGTACGAACTACTGGTCAGCTGTTACACTCATTCATATCTGAGACTCGGCGCTTGATAATCACTCGTGCCAAAATTCAAAGGTGCGTTGCAGATCTAGAGATTTGAAGGGAATCGCCCAATCAACGCCCGTGGTGGTGATAGAAATCGTTCCAAGGAGTGACCCGATCCGATGTCCAGCCGTAACATCGCTGGTGCAACATCACCCGATTTGCCCGATGGGCCCAGACAATGTCAGATTGATTAAAAAAAAGTGGTAATCTCTGCTGCAGTTGCAAACTCCTCGAGTGACATTGATAGAACAGTAGGTGCCACACAACTATCTAATGGACCTGCAGAACTTAGGCAGTTGTCGAAACCGCGGATCAGTGGGTAAAAAAAGCGCGCACTTTCCACCAATAATGGCCCTGTAGACGAGGTGACAAGGGTGAAGGAACTTATTCAGCTTTCTGGACCCAACCACGACAGTGTTCAGAAAAAGTTATACTCCCTCGCGAGCGGAACCTCCCGCGCCGGCTCCACATCCGCAAGTATCCCATCCGCACAAACCTCGTAGCTCTCAGGATCGACCGACATCTCGGGTAGCGCATCGTTCCACTTCATGTCCTTCTTCGTCACCGACCGACAGCCTGTAACGGGTGCCGTGTGCTTTGAGAGACCGTACAGCGCGGCAATGTTCTTGTCGAACGCGTGCTTGGAGACGAAAGCGTACGAGTTGCGTGCGGCCGATCCAGGTAAGGAACCCCACATTGGGCGGCCGTAGGCAGGTTGGACGGTCGGGATGGAGGCGTTGGCGTCACCCATCTGCGACAGAAGGAAGTGAGTGATTTAGTGCACATAAGAGTACAAGTAGGGAAGAAGAAGGAAATGGTCAGTGCACATCACGTCCTCCATCTGATCCACGTTCATACACCCACCCGTAGTACATGACACCAAAGACAGCTCTCTCGATGGAAAGGCGCAGGCGGGTTCAAAAGAAGAAATCGAAAACATGACAAACGTACCTGTGCCCACACGATGACACCAGATTTAAGCACCATCTCTGGCTTCGCACCAAAGTTTTCAGGTTTCCACAGGACGAGGTCTGCGAGCTTGCCGACTTCGACTGAGCCGATGTACTTGCTGATGCCGTGCGTGATAGCGCTAACGTATACGTGTCAAGTCTAATGCATCCGAGAACCAAGAAACGAATAAATGCACGACTCACGGATTAATCGTATACTTGGCAATGTACCTCTTCACTCTCCCATTATCGCACTCTGCCGAGTCACCAAGATCCTCCAGCGGTCCCCTGCACGTCTTCATCTTGCTCGCGGTGCGCCACGTCCGCGCGACGACCTCCCCGACACGGCCCATCGCCTGCGAGTCCGAGCTGATCATTGATATCGCGCCTGTATCGTGGAGCACGTCTTCTGCTGCAATTGTCTCGGCACGGATGCGCGAATCGGCGAATGCAAGGTCTTCTGGGATGTTTTTGTCGAGATGGTGGCAGACCATGAGCATCTTTTGGACAAAAATCAGGATGTGGGTGGGTTGGTGCAGGATACACAGCACTTACGTCGTGGTGTTCGTCGAGGGTGTTAGTGGCGTATGGGCGGGTGGGATTTGTAGAGGATGGGAGCACCCTCTCGAGGCCACAGACTACGATGATATCGGGCGCGTGACCACCACCTGATGAGAACAAAATTCAAAAATGGGGACCATGCGATTGAAGTGTACACCCACCAGCACCCTCCGTGTGGTAGGTATGGATGGTACGCCCTCCGAATGCCTCAATGGTACCTACATGGATGGGATCTTGAGACACAATAAAGAAGTAGAAAGCACGACGACCCACTCTCTACGAACCCACTCTCGTTCAGTGTATCCGTGTGGATATTGACCTGTCAACATACTTGGAGTCCGCGATCGATCCGGCCACACAATGCACCCACCTGTACATCGTACATATCTGCCACATCCAAACACTTGGAGATCGCAGCTGGTGTGCTCCCCCAATCCTCATGCAACTTCAAGCCTGCCGCACCAGCCTCAATGACCTCTTTCATGGCCGCCATTTCCGAGTCATTTCCCTTTCCCGTAAACGCAAAATTCATCGGTAGACCATCTGTGGCAGCCAGCATATGCTGGATATAAAATGGACTCGAGGTGCATGTCGTTGCGTTGGTACCCGTACTCGGACCTGTCCCTCCCCCGATCATTGTCGTCGTACCGACCGCGAGGGCTTCGGGGACAAGCTGTGGACAAATGTAGTGGACATGAGCGTCGATGGCCCCTGCGGTGATGATTAGCTTTTCGCCGGCGATGACCTCGGTGGAGGAGCCTATGACCAGGCAGGGATTGACACGGTCCATGTCATCCGGGTTACCAGCTTTTCCGATACCGACGATGATACCGTCCCGAACACCAATATCCGCCTGCAGTGGGTCATCAAGTGTGTGCTATGTGAAGAATGGTAGGAGTATATGCACCTTATAGATTCCGGTCCAGTCCACGATGACGGCATTGGTGATGACGAGATCAAGGGCTCCTTTGCAATCTTTCGAGTCCTTCGAGCTCCAGCCAGTCGCCTGGCCCATCCCATCTCGGATGGTTTTACCTGGAGAAACCCATGAACACTGTGACAGGGAAGGACACACCACTTGGAATTACCTCCGCCAAACTTGACCTCGTCGCCATAAATAGCCTGGAACAGTCACTTTCACAGAGATAAGGAGGCATGGGGATACCTACCGAGTCGCGCTCTATCGTGATCCACAGACTTGTATCGCCAAGTCGGATGCGATCACCAACTGTTGGCCCATACATCGAGATATACACTTCCCTTCCCAAGTTAGAGTCCTCGGTTACTAATGGTGCATTGGGTTCGGGCACATGTGCAAAGCCTCTCAGGTTCTCCGGATCGACGGAACCGGTTCCACTCTTCTCTAATTCTTGTTCAACGAGAGCCGTGCACCAATTTCCGCCTTTCGGACGTTTCCTTCCACCAATGGAACACAACGTGACTGATTTGGTATCGCCGGGTTCGAAGCGTACGGCTGTGCCTGCGGGGATATCGAGTCGCTTGTACATTGCCTTGACACGATCGAAGGCAAGTGCCTTGTTCGTCTCGACGAAGTGATAGTGCGAGCCAACTTGGATGGGACGGTCGCCCTTGTTGGTGACTTTGAGTTTGATGCGCTCACGTCCCCGGTTGATAACGATGCGCTCCTTCTTCGCGATGATTGTGCCCGGGAGGTTCGAGGTATTTACGAGAGGGAAGAGATGCGGAGAGGGGATAGGCAGAAATGAGCCGTATAGCGCTGCCCAAATGTCACCATCATCTGTACATATGGGGTCATGTACGGTGACCAAGAAAACGCTGAGGGAGTGGAGAAACAATAAGAGCAATATCGGGGATATACAGGGCTAGACCCACCCGTCATTAAATGTGCCCTCTACCTGAATTTGCTGGAGTCGGGCAGGGACACTTGGGAGGACGTGTCTCCGACCCAGGATTGTCTTTCCGTGCTGCATGAGCTCCGCAACCGTGTGCCTTCCATCGCGAATGCGCTCTTGGAGTTGCGAAGCGATCAAGGCGGTCGCTTCGTTGATGTTGAGCTGCAGGCCACGCGCAAGACGCTTCTGTGCTAGGAAACCCGCCTGTGTTATGGACAAGTTGAAATGTTGAGTCTAGCGGGGAGTGAATATGCAACTACCTGGTGCAGAAGGAGTTTATCCTGTTCCCTTGGGAGTATGTACATGGTGGTGCTCTATCCCGCCTTGGGCGAGTGATCAGCGCTTCAGCTATCGACTACGGGTGCGATAAGCGGGTTTCGGAAGGTGGATTGGAAGGGAAATTATGTGATGCTGTTCCCCTCTCCATTCGGGTTGGATGCGAAGAAGAGAGACGACTCGTTACACAATTGTCTTTTTGTTTGGCCTCGTCTTCCATTCCGTTGGCACTTGGCTTCTCACGCGAGAGCTCCGTTGTTGACGATGATCTCCTCGGCCCATGGACGACGACGGAGCCCGCGGGGTCGTGCAGACTGGCGTCCTTGCCGATTCTGTCGCTGAGCTTGTGGTTGCGGACTCTGCAGAATGAGTGGTACGTTGCTAGTCGATCCTTAGAATGAGTGGTACGTTACTAGTCGATCCTTTTGTCTGACACTGCTCGCCTTCTGGGCTGCGTTCTTCGCCTGTGTGGGGCAGTGGCGGTGCAGATGTGATCTTGTCCGTCCGTCAAAAGCAGGTTGGCTCTCCTCGGCACTGCTTTTGTTTCCGCCTCTCTCCTTTCCTTTGTCCCTTCCACGCCGGGTCTCTCCTTTCCTTTCCACCCCCCTTTGTCGACTACTTATGCAGAACCCCCGCAAACGTCTTTCCTCGTTCTCTGACTCCCCCCTGCGTCGCAAGTCCTCCAGGATGCTTCTCCGCCGCACCGAGTCATTTCTATCGCTCTCAGACTGCTCTGACGAGGAGTGCGGCTCGTTCCTCCATCTCTCCTCCACCCCACTCCCTGCACCGCCCCCCACGCGCTCCGTGGTCTACCCCAAGGAGCATCGCGAGAGACGCGCACTAGGAGGCAAATCTAAGCCTGAATTTACCATCGGATCTTCGCCACCCCCCCGTGTCCCCTCCAAGCAGCCCAAGAAGCGCGGTCCGCAGCCCTCGTCCTCGGCGCCTTCACCCTTTGCCAACAAAGCCAGCGTGCGCAAGACTTCTCCATTAGCCCCCACCCGTAAAGTTCTACCACCACGCGCCTCCTTTCCGCGTTCGAAACCCGAACCGGATCTCTATCGCGTGGCAATAAAGAAACGGATGGCAAACTCCCCCGAGGGCGAGAAGATCCTTCGCATGGGGCCCAGGCCCGCAGTCGCCGTCTTGACCGCAATGAGGGAGCTCGAGCGCATCGTCTCGGCTGCCGGGTACGACGATGATGATATCATCATGGCTGATGACACCCCTACGCCACCCAGCCCAGCTGGTCGCTACTGGCGGGTAACTCATACTCCCCTTGGAGGCATGGTGCAGTGTGGGGCTTGATGCGTCTGACGCTACGACATTACGATCCCCCCCACCGAACCCACCCCCACTCCCGCTCCCACCCCCACCCCCACCCCACCAATCCCTATCTCTACCCGCCACGACGTCTCACGTCTGTAACACGACACGACGCCTGACGGCGGAACGGATGTGAACAACATGTATTTATCTCGCGGAACAACCAACCTTTGACGCACACACTCATCGACAACCATCTCTTCGAATTCGCTCCTCCCAACATATACTTCCTGCAGAGACCCGGCTTCCTTCCTTCCTTCCTTGGTTCGTTGTTCTTTTTCATGTCTCAATTTTATTTTATTTTCCACTGTTCAATTTCCTGTCCTACATATGCGTCGGATTGGATGTTGTAGTCACCTCACTCGTGTCTTGTCTGTTCTGCACTTGTATCAGTGTCACTGCTTGCAACTCCTATCACATATTGATGACCCTGGACCCTATCTATTGTCACGCTGTCTCCCCCTCTCACGCGCTCACTCGTTTCATCTCTTGTCCATCTATTGATTTTTCCCATATGCAATATATACTTATCACTGTCAGTGTTTCGAGATTCGTTCATTCATTCGTTCTGTTTCATCACTCATCGCCTCAGTGACGGGGCTCTCAGTATACCACACTCGTCACATCCTTGCAATGTAAATGAATGAAATGCTGTCCAACAGCACGTGTTGCTAACTCAGAATGACTCGGCTGCCGGACCCTTGCCAACAGCATGTATGTATGACGTGGATGCGGACCTTGGGTGTGCATGTGATGGGCCACTGATCTATTGAGTTTGATCTTTGTACAGGACCAACACGTAGCAGCACCTAGATGCACCCAGTGTACACCGAGATTTTCACATGATGACAATGGAAGAGCCATAACTGGTCACTGTAATCGAGGCACGATTGTCCGCCGAAAATGAGTCAAGTCTTTGCACAACCAACGTGTATTGACTCCAGCCTCGGAGGCGGCGCTCTACTGACAGCACATCAATCCATGTGACGACCATAAAAATTGAATATTTGAATACGTAAGACGATCGGTCTTGTCAGGAAAAAGGCACTATGCACGGGATCGCAACTTTGATAGCAAAATCAAGATCACGAGGGCCCATCTCTCGAACTGCTCCTTGGAGACGAATAAGAGCGCCTGGGACAGCACGGCCTTGAGAATTTGGGCTGACATGCCCTGTCACAAACGTCAGTTTAAGCACGACTCGATCGGGCGCTGTCTCGGTTATGACAGGGGGGATAAAGTAGCGTGGTGGCGGTGAAGAAGGAACAAACGGAAGGTAAAGAAAAGGAAACTGACCTGGTACCAACCTCCGATCCCTTCTGTCCTAAGTACGCGGACGAGGAGACCGAGTGCGCCCGTTTGCTTGACACGTCCGCGGGGATGGGGTGCTGAACCTCCGACAAGTTTCTCAGCATCATCCGTCCGATCAACGACGTGGTCCGCAGCATCATCCACGTCAGGGTCGGACGTGCGAGCTTGAATGCGAACTTTGGCCATGATATAAGGATAGGTGACCTACACATGCAACATGCACAGCGTTAGCGTCGGTGTTAGCGATATAGCTTCGACGTTAACTCCGATTGTAAAGTATTGAATCGCCTCGGTGTCCTCGCATCAGGCTGAAACGCCGACGAAACACGAGCCAACACACCAGAGCACGAAATGGAAGTTTAAAATAATAAAAAATCAACGCGTTTCACTCACGATAGTCGCCAACGTCTTGCTGAATGCACCCAACACAAAACTCATCCACGGTGTCATTTTCTCACCCGCACCAGCTTTGGCCCTTGCGAGTAACAGTATGCTCTTCAGGCGCTCGTACATTCCGTAGGTGATGGCTGGGTTGACGGTGAGAACCATGCTCGGTTTCAGGCCGCGCCAGAGTCCTGTAACACCATCCTCACGGATGATCTCGCGAGCCACGGTGACAAATGAGTTGTCGTCCGTCTCTGATCCTTCCTTTCCTGCTCGTTGCTCCTGTGCTTCTTCGTCTAGGAATCCTGGCTCTGGCTCTATCCTGCACTCCAAACCTTCAGAACCACCATCCTTGTCATTGACAAGTTTACGGCTCTGCCTCAACGACTTTCCGATCTGCTGGCGTGTCGCGATGACGGAAACGGGGATCGTGAATATCTGGGAAAGCGCGCCTGCGACGGCCCCGAGGGCAAGCTCCGCAGCTGTCGAAAGAGGTGGTAGTTTCGAACCCTGGGGAAGCCTCGAAGCGAGGCGTTTCGTGTATGCTGTCCGAATAAAGGAGTAGAAAAAGAAATAGGCGTATTCTACGCGAGACCGAAAGGGCCGTGTCAGCTGAGTAGACGAGAAGGAGAGAGAACGTACGTGTAGAAAAGGTGTTCAGCATCGTCGCTGCAAACCCGCTGTACCACCCGGTAATACCCTCCTCTCGCAGCATATCCCGCAAAACGGAGAGCATCGTCATATCATCTTTGCGCTTGCCCTTGGAAGTCGGAGACGTGGCTTGGATCCGCGTTTTTGCTCTGGAGAGAAAACGAATGGAACGGCGAAATACATGTATGGTTGGTACTTAGCACGCCTGACCCTCGAGAAAAGATGGTACGCACACATCCAATGGATATACAACACTAGAAAGATAGGCATGTTGGAATGAGTACGCAACGTAAAATAGGCAGAGGGAAACTTACGCATTACTGAAACATGCACCCAGAGCGCCAGCCAGCGCAGCGCCAAAAGGCGTCAACTCCGGTTTTGTCTGCTTCGATTGCACGGACATTGCACACCACGCCGTTTGGACTATTTCTTGCCACGAGCTGTCGACTAATAGGCCTCGCTGCAGTACTTGACCGATGCAAGTTGAAGCACCGGGATAACTCTCTTAGCCGGAACTACCACATGAAAGTTTCTGCCCGGGGGCTGTCGGTCCAAAGGACATTCTGGTGATAACATGTGATATTCCCATAGGCGCGGAGCGCTCATTTCGCTTTTCCCCGCTTTCAAAATTCCCTACTCACCAACAAGTATTTGGAATGTCATTTTCTGTGTAATCATAATTATTATACTACCACCTGCGCAATCGTGAGAGGTGTTGGGATGTTGACTCCAACTTCGAAGACGAGATCAACACCATCGCACCTCCCACCTTTGGGTGTTCTCAAAGGCACACCCAACCTTCGTGCCCATGCCCGAATATCTTTATCTAATAAAAGAACACCTTCGGTCGGATAGAAATGATATATGTTGAATCAGGTATATACCAAGAGAGGCCCAATCGCTGGTGTGGACAGACACATTTGAAACACGCACTGCGAGACATCAAAGATGGACACATCGGCGGTAACGCCATATAGATATATGCTAGTATGGAGGCGTGGAAGTATAGTCACGACTCGTGCTTGACATGTACTGCCTAAATGGAGGCAATCAAATCCTTGGTGCACGGTAAGCACATAACGCTCATATTTGCAGTAGCGCTGCCTATCAAAAAGAAAAGGCGATGTATCTTGCTAGCCAACGATACCGTTGAAGATACAGTAGGTGGCCATGACGAAAGCTGGAAGTCGCTGTGAAAAAGAACGATGGAACGACGTCAGAAAGTCATAATATTAGTGGCAACGTGACAGCATTGAAAGCACACAACCTTATATCCCAAAGAGAGGCACAACTGCTGGCGAGAACAGTTGAAACACGTACTGCGAAACACAGCATGAGCATACGTAATGACAACTCGTCGTAAACCCGTACCACGTCGACTAACCGGTGACGCTTGACCAGAGAGAAAAGGGGTGGTTGGAGGTGATGCAACTGAGCAAGCACGGCACGAGACTACATACCAACACGGGCACGACAGTCACGCCACAAACACAGCATGACGGAGGGGGCACATCCGCCGGCAACTGCTCCTGACTTATATATTTTAGATGCCCCCTTCACCAGCTTGAGAAGAAGCACAGCTTACTCGGAAAGTGTTCTTGGTAGATTTGCTGAAGAGTTTATAACCCTCTACAGAAAATCAAATGGACCTTGTGCCGATCCTAGTAAAGGGCTGCGAGATCTGCAGGATATATAAGCGGGACCGTCCAGTCCTGCACAGAAAACGTACTCTTTGCCTGCGATAGCTTTACGGAACTCGCAAAAAGTAAACCTCGCCGGCACAAAGAAAGGCAAACATACAAGATGACAGAGAAACAAAGAAACAAAGAATAAGTATGATAGATGGTCAGGTAAAATGAAATGAACTAAAATATTATATGGCCCATGGGCAGGCTTACGCTTCATTCAGACTCAGACGAAAAGCCACAGATAGCAGAGAACGCGACACCCAGGCCGCCTGGCGTGAATAAGCCACCTGGAGAGCCCTACGGTACATGCGAGATACATTGGTAAGACGGAGAGGAGTTGTGTATATGCGCTATTACGGTGACACACCTAGTAGTACAGGCTGGATCCATCTTAGGAAACTCGGCTGGCCTTGAAATAAACGACCGTCTATACTCAAATGATGGCTGCCCTCCGAGTTGACGACATTCGCAGGCTATCTGACCTACACCCAAAGCCAGAGGGTATAGGATATCAGTATGGCACAGCAGGATTCAGGACTTCGTGCGTCCTTATGACGACCGTGGGGTAGCACTGATCTGAATCTCATTTATCAGGGGCAAGATTCTGGACTCGGTGCTCATGAGAGTGGGGATTCTAGCAGCCTTGAGGAGTAAGAGACTCGACGGAAAGACCATCGGTGTGATGGTCACTGCCTCTCACAACCCCGAGCCTGTAAGTGCTTTTTACACGCCGCAGGCACACATTCACGGACTACGTAGGATAATGGAGTCAAACTTGTTGATCCCCGCGGCGAGATGTTAGAATCATCCTGGGAATCGCACGCGACGGTGCTCGCAAACGCATCATCGACAGATGAACTGATCTCTGCACTTCACGATCTGATCAAGACTGCAAAAATCGACCTATCGAAACCGGCTAGAGTCGTGTATGCTCGCGATACGCGTCCTTCGGGACCAGCACTCGTGGCTGCCCTTGAGGATGGTTTAACAGCCATGGGCGCAGAAGCCAGGAACGCCGGGGTTATCACCACTCCCCTCCTTCATTATCTAGTTAGAGCAATCAATACCAAGGGTACTAAGGATTCTTACGGGGATGACACCGAGGAAGGATATTATACCAAGCTCAGTGGTGCATTCAATAAACTCATCGTACGTGCAAGCATTTTCCTTTGTGTGCCATTGCATAACCCGAGTGATTGATAGGCCGGAAGGCCTCCGCTCTCCCCACTCGTGATTGACTGCGCGAACGGTGTTGGTGCGCCTGCAGCCAAAATGCTTAGTCGTTACCTTCAAAATTCTTTACCCATCGAATTGGAGAACACTGCGATCGATACCCCAGGAGCGCTCAATAACGCGTGTGGCGCTGATTTCGTCAAGGTCAACCAGAAGCTTCCACCCTCTCTCGTAAATGTGCTACAACCTGGCCAACGGGCGTGTAGCTTAGATGGTGACGCAGATCGCCTTATGTATTTCTATCTCGATGAACGCCGCCAATTCCACATGCTCGATGGAGACAAGATTACTACCCTTGTCGCCAGCTTCATCGTAGATCTGGTGAGAGCCGTCAGTCTGGAAGAAGAGCTGAGAGTGGGTGTCGTACAGACGGCGTACGCCAATGGAAGTTCGACAAAATACCTTTCCGCCGTACGTGGAATCTGGCGCGTGTCTGACAATTCGATGACACTCACCTATTCTGTAGAGACTACCTGTCAAATGCGTTCCGACGGGCGTGAAGCATTTGCACCATGCAGCCGAGCAGTATGATATCGGAGTATACTTTGAAGCAAATGGTCATGGGACTGTCCTGTTCTCCCAGCCAGCACAGGACTTGATTTTCTCCCACAAACCATCCACTCCTGCGCAGTCAACGGCATTGACACACCTGCAGAACATCATCAACGTCATCAATCAAACCGTCGGAGATGCTCTTTCTGACATGTTACTTGTCGAGGCAGTACTTGCTCACAAGTCTTATGGCGGGGCTGAATGGGATTCGTTGTATGCTGATCTGCCAAACAGATTGGCCAAGGTGGTGGTGTCGGACAGGAACGCTTTCAAGACTGAAGATGCAGAACGTCGTTTGGTGACCCCCCTGGGATTACAAGCTAAGATCGATAAAGTGGTCAAGAAGTATGATGGGGGTCGGTCTTTTGTGCGGCCTAGTGGGACGGAGGATGTTGTCAGAGTTTATGCCGAGGCAGCTTTGAAGGGTCAGGCAGACGGTGAGATTGACATTGGTTCTTTGAACATCTCTGATACGGTAGTCTACAGAGCTTGCATTCCGCGTAGCTGGATTGGTGTACGACGAGGCAGGAGGAGATCCAGCGCATCGACCCAAGGAGTTTTTGTAACAGGATTTGGTGTGTCTATGGTTGTAAATGTGACTCTGTACTTGTAGCATTGAAAAACGATCAGACAATACACTGCACGTCGCGCAGTAAAACACCATATACTGTATTGGCACGCGACCATATGTTTGCTCAGAATTCTCAGAAGATAGATTTCACCCGACTAGATGTGTGGGCCGTTTTTCCTATGAGAACCGAGTGCCCCACCCATCCTCCAACAACCCTATCAGATGTATGCGCGTTGATCCTACGACATTCATTGACGATGACGGAATATTTGGAGTGGTTTCTCGGGCCGCTGAAATGTGATGACCACAGCTATACAGCGACACGAATTTGAACATTTAGATGCTCATCTGAAAAGTGCAAGTCATCCACTCCGGCACTCTCTGAATTCAAGAAACTGCTAGACTGAATGGGAGCTGGCGCTAGCCACTGCATGGGGGTTGCTTTATCCTGCTCGGACCTCGATAGACGGGACTTTGAAGGACATCACACGCTAGTGTACTAACTTCACCTTTCAATACACCAGAGCCCAGTGAATCCGTGGGGACGAGCACTAATGCTACAAAACGATGCAACACACCTATATTCATTGTGGGGAAGTTCCGTTAACGGAAGCGGAATGAATGGTTACCCCATCCGCGCGAGCCACTGCTGGGCAGAACAATCGTCCGTTGCGATAGATTTGGAACAAGTCAATTGGAGTGCCACGGGCGCATCAGGACATATGGGACTGCCTGACTCGATATATTTCGAGCATTCCCGACAGAGCGACCTCGATAGACTCTAGTAAGCCTAGCCTGAATGTGAGCCGGAGTGCTGGTGATGAGCCTGAAGTTGGTGAATTGTGAGAGGCCAACTGGAGAGCGCCTGGTGTATTTTGCGCGCAGATCTAGGGACGAAAATCTTTCAAATGCTTAGTGTGCGAAGTTCGAGACCTGTTGACATTGGCTGAGAGGAAGTTTAGTATGGGGTGATGGTGGCCGCCGCCAACGGCTGCCCCACTCAATCCAGGATCGATGTGTCGTCCGACTTTGAGATTATCTCTGCGAGCAGACGCCCGAAGGGATTCTCCGCAAACTCCATATAGGACAGGTATGTGGAGACTGAATATTCCTAGAAGCGTCTTCTGACCCAGTAGCACGACGTGTAGATGTCCATTGGAGCTCGATCGTACTGCGGTGCATTTATCCACACTTCGATGGGAATGAGTGAGATGTTCTAATACAATTCCTGTCGCTCGTTCCAATTCATCGAGGATGATGCTGCTCTCCTTGTGATTTGAGGACGACTGTCCTTGTAGAGCAACCAGTCTCGTGTGGACAACATAGTACGGGGCGCAAACGGCTCCTGGAGGGTCCAGTTACGTTTAAACCACTCACTATTGGACAGCGCACCAGAGTCTGAGACATCCGCAAGATGGACCAAAGTGAAGGCCGACCGTCAGCACCGTGAAAACATGGTTACTGTCACCTTCCGCACTGCTCTCCTTGTCAATGCAGCACGTCTCACTCCAACCCCTACAAGTACTCATGTTGACAGGAAAGACTGCAATTCCGAGAGGTCATCTGTGGAATCTAGGTCATAGATAGCTCACCCTTGTATATCACGTAACAATGGCTCAAATCTTCCCCATTGGTGGGACAGTGCGACATATGGAAAATAGGCAGACACTACTGCGTGGATATGACCGGTTTGGGGGAGGGTGCCTAGTTCTGAGGCTGGTAACAACAACTTGTTCTGGGTCTCGGTCACGTAATGCACCAGTGTGAGTGTACAGCAGGCAAGGATGATAGTCCTTCAGGACCTCAAAAACAACGTCTGCAATCAGAGGTTTGATCTGAGGGCGAGTGGTGGGGACAGTGGGGAATGCCGATCGAGGAGTTGAGCCTTTGATTCTCAGTTGTCGATAATTTGTGAAACTGTCAAATAAAGACTCAGCATGGTCAGGTGCCCTGGGGGACGGAGGTCCAGCCCGGCTTGTTCAAACTTGATATCGTGCAAGTTAGTGATCGTCGCTAGTTTGGCAACCCGGTCAGATAGACAGCATGCAAGATCATGCAGATAGAATGCACAGGCTGGACTTCCAATGGAATACCTAATAGTTTCATCCAAATCAGCGATGGCATCACGTTGGAATCTGCGCCGAAAGGAAGTCGCAAGAGTAGTAAGAGACATGATGTATCGGAATGCCCAGAGAAACAGAACCAGTGTCAATGAAACTTGTGCAAGACCTACGATCTCATCCACAATTATGTGTAGCCACATTTCTTCAACCACGTCCTCATGATTATGGAAAGCTAGGGATCTGGTTGGTAGATGGTGCAACCGGTTGAAAATGACATGAATTCTCAACCGAAGGTACGGTAGAATACTAGGCAATGTTAAGTGTCATCGTAGTCTTGTGCATCCCTTTCGCAAAGTTAAACACCCTACGTAGCACATGGAGCCATACTCACTTGCTGAAACAAGCCTAATGGGTAATTGTGCACCCTTCAGCGGGCGGATGTGACAACTGCGTATTTTCATATTCTGTGGGCACCGTTTTCAAGCCATTGGTTGGAGAGGTCGCTGGACAGAGTTGTGCACGTCACAAACTCGAATTCAAAACTGGATATGATACGTTCTGCACGTGACTCGCCGCCCTTCCTCCCAACATGTCCTTTGGCAACTTTGGCAGGTCAGACTCGGTCAATTGATACACTCGCATCGATCTGACGCGATGACAGCACGGCATTTGGTGCGACGACCACAGGAGCACCCGCAAGCACGTCCATCTTTGGCCAGACAGCGGGGTCGAAGCCAGCAGGCTCGCTCTTTGGCGGCACCCAGCCATCTGGCACGTCAACGTTTGCTAGCTTTGGAACGCAACCTCAGCAGCCATCTCAGGGCCAAACGGCTTTCGGTGGGGGTCAGCAGCAGTCAACAACGTCGCCCTTTGGACAACCTGCAGGTGGCGCAGCGCAGACCGCACCTGGAACGTCTTTGTTCGGAGGCACAACGCAGCAGCAACCTCAGAGAACGACAGGGACGTCTTTTTTCGGTGGTACCACTCAACAGTCGCTCCAGGGAACCACCGGGTCATCTGCGTTTGGTACTACACAGCAACAGCCTCAGGGCGCGACAGGGGCGTCGTTATTTGGTAGCATGGCACAGCCTAGTGCACCTACTCAGCCAGCAACTGGATTATTCGGTACACAGACACAGCAGCAGCAGCCGGTCCAGGGCACCGGTTTTTTTGGGAGCACCCCACAGCCGCAGCCTACGCAGCCAACTTTGGGTACCACTTTTAGTCCAGCAGGATCGTCACTTTTGGGTGTACAACAGTCGTGGGTTATTCTCGCTATTTCGTTTGTTTATTTATTGATCTTTTATTGGTTGTGTACGCGCACATAGCATGAGGTCAGGCCTTTTAGAGCAGTGAGAAGCGTTATTGACAGGTGCCATCAGCATCTCCCCTGTGCAAGTCACTGGGCCTGTACTATTCTCGAGATCTACAAAGTTCAATGACCTGCCCGACGACGTGAAGAAAAAGTTTGAAGCGCTCGAGTGAGCAGACCAGTAGAACTTGGCTGGATACTTTTCAACTTTATACAGCGCACACATCCAGGGTCGCATACAAATCAGTAACGAACTCAAACAACGAAAACTCGGCCAAGAAGCAACCAAAGGTCAAGAACTCATTCGTGAATTGCACAAAGTTAGACGACCGCATTATAATCTATATATGCTTCTGATTATGTGGTTATTCAGGAACTGCTGAGCGTTGCATCGGTCATACAAGCAGATGCCCAATTTATCAGAGACCTTAAAACAAAAACCGAGCAAGCTATCCAAGATACCATCGTCGCAACACGTATTATAGATGGTTTCAAGAACCCACAACAGCATGGTGCCTATCTGAAGAACTACGCTTCATTCCCACTTGAGTGAGTGGTCTGTTGGACCGACTGCACAATATTTATCAGATGTCAGGTTTTTTATCCGTGTAACCAAGGAAATGCAGGAACGTTTTCAATGGTGTAAGAATACGATCGAGGTATTGACCCGTCACGCTGTTCCCTTGCTTAACACTCATGTTTCTCAGCAAATCGAGCGAAAGCTGTCTTCGACGGTTGCTCAACAGCAAAGTACCCCACAAGGTTTGCATATGATGTCGATCTTGCCGAGTGGTCGACTAAGCATCCATTGCAGGTATTGCGTCCACGCTGCAGGCCCAACACGCTGTCTCTGTATCTCTCGCAGCGAAGACTGCTGCAATGGATGGCGAGTTGCAAAAATTGAAGTCCTTGTACACGCAGCTCTGGCGGACGAAGACGGGGAGCATGAGAGATCCATTCAACGACCTTGATCGAGGCACGGGTGGTGACTTCGGGATGGGATCTTTACAGGTGAAATAGCTGCTTGTATACTTCCCTTACGACATCAATGAGCCTCTCCTTGGGGCAACCATCCTTTCACGTGGAAAATAGGAATAAGTGCATGGAATCCATTGTCAAAGTTTCTGCACGACACATCACCCGAGGAAGAAAAAGTAGCAACTAATAGACCAATAATATTAAGTGAGGTCAATGACCTCTCCGGATATGATAGGACGCTTCTCAGAGACGTCATGTTCCTTCTTGATGCGTTTGATATTGGGTCCTTCGGTTTTACCGTCAAGTACTTGATCCCGCAGACGTTTTAATTCATTCTACCTCAATCTGTCATCCTGCACCAACATCAACAAGATCATACATACCTCTAATAACTGTATCCTTCCTAGCACCGCTGTGTCATGCTCAGGCGTAGCATCCTTTTGAGAGATGTCTTCATGTCGTGGTACGATGCCATTTGCTTGCAGGATTGCTACTAACAGGTTAAGAGTATGTCCTCATTAAACAGAAGACAAAGCCTTATGCACCAATGGGTCTGTATTTGAAAGTGAATATAATGGGTGGACTGTTGTTGGGTGTGAAGTGGCATACCACTCGACGTTGGACGATGCGTTGTTGTCCGAAGCTATGAGGACTACTGTAAGAGGAAGTGAAATGAATAAGATGGCGCTTCTTACCCAACGCAGTGACTGGATAATTTCTTCACCATTCTCTCGTGTTTCTTCTCCGTGTGGCTCAACAGGTTTGGCATTTCTTCCATGTCAAGCTGGCGGCGGCCAGCCGCTCCATGTCGAATTTTCACTGATATTTCACCTAAATGCTTTGAAACAGGGAGTCCCAACAGTGCCTCGTCATCTTGTTATCTAGTTGAGATAGGAGAACCGTGGCAAAGAAGCAAGCGTACCACTCAGCTGAAGGTTTGAGAATACGAAATCGCGCTCCATAGTTCCATGCCATATCGACGATTTATGAGCGGTGTCATTCTGTCCAAGGTACCCACGCCTTATGATTTTGCCCCTACAAGGCGTCCCATCAAGCATCACTGTACCCTTACTATCAATGAGACGCGTCTGGGCATGCCACTTCCACTGCACCGCGAATTTCTTGAAAGAAGTCAGTACTTCAAGTGCATTGGCGCTCAATAACGGCGCATATACCTTGCCAACCTCAGAAGCCACCCAGCATGTCGCCTGGGTTCCAGTGGCGTCCACGGTGACCTCATACTCTTCTAACTCCTTGTCGTCAACAAAGATGTTTGCAGAATATTCCCCGACACGCATCACCTTCAGTGCTTAAGCGCTTATGAAGGGAGAAGCAATCTTGTCAATGGCACTCGAGAAAGGAGACTCCAAGTCGAAATGAAATGAAGTCGTCTTGCTGATAGGCTACATAATCACATGGGAAGCGCATAGGATTATGTAAATGCCCACCTCAACCTTTCCCACGGTCAACCAGCCATGCTTTTCCTCTAGCGCAAGAAAAGTGTGTACAACTGGCGAAGTGTAATACTATACTAATCCACTGAGTCGCGGCACTCATTTCCTGACTGTTCGATTTGGCGCACCGCTCGCGAATTTCTAGCCATTGTCACACCAAGTCCGGTGGACTTAAAGTTCTACGGGTGATTTATTTCAGGACGGCAGGTACTAATCGTGTGTTTTCTGGACAGACGATTCCTGTAAGTACCGCAACCATACCTCCTATGCATTTCTTATTCTGTTTGATAGGCGTCATGGCAGGTCTCTGCACATCCAGCAACATTGTGCATGATATGTATATCTGAAGTATCAACTACATCGTACCCCTCTCCGGTTCAGGTATATGTCGACCCTAGAAGTACGCTGAGTAGCCACTATGCTTACAATAAACCATCCGAAGGTACAATTGGTGTTATAGGATCGGGGCCAAGACCTACTAGTAAGTTCTGTGTCAGTACATCTTGCCATACGAGCTTGTGCAGATGTTCCGCGGAGGAATCAAAGGCTGTTCAACAAGATGTGCATTAAATAGAACACAGTGATATGTACTAAAGGTGCCACCCCGAAGGCTAGTGTTGCATCATAGCGGAAGATACTAAAGACTTTTGACAGATACAGAAACATGATTCAGATCTGTATGCTATATAGACTGGAGAGAAACAGACAGCAACGCTTGGAAGATCTGAACAGAACACCTCTCACCTTGTGGATCACTCATAGCACCTACCAACACTTCGCATTCGGCGACGTTCACTGTATTATCGATGCGTCCAACAATGGCACGAGAAGACAGGATCCTTTTATACACCATATCATAGTACGTGTCCTTCAACATCAGTGCGTTAAATGGTTGCTCCAGCTCTACCATCATCCTGCATGCAACTTCCTCATCAAGCTTCTCGTCCTTGAAGTCCTCCAAAAATCTGTGCTTCCAGAGCCGAACAAGGATTTATGGCAGGTTACCCTTGTTACCCTTGGTGTCGTATGTCAGCTCCTCCGACGATGTGATATCGAGTGGCTTGAGACCAGTTGCCAGAATTTCATACATGTATTCAGTGCGATATTTCTGTTTTCAGTTCGAGTGACTGAATGCGATAGACGATGCACGGCAGCACAAGGCGGGCTGAAGGAATACCAGAGATCCCGTCACGATCTTGACTGAGGCCAGGCTCGCTGCTTTGAGAGTGAACCAGTAGAACTTGGTTGGATACTTTTCAACTTTACACAGCGCACACATCCAGGCTCGCATGCATACAGATCAGCAGCGAGCTCGAACAACGAAAACGGAGCCAAGGAGCTACAAATGGTCAAGAACTCATTCGCAAAGTGCACAAGGTTAGACGACCGCATTGTGATCTGTATATGCTTTTGATTATGTGTTTATTCAGGAATTGCTGAGCGTTGCATCAGTCATACAAGCAGATGCCCAGTTTATTAGAGACCTTAAACCAAAACCGAGCAAGTTGTCCAAGATACCATCGTCGCAACATGTATTATAGACAGTTTCAAGAATCCACAACAACATGGTACTTACATATCCGAAGAACTACGCGTCATTCCCGCTTCGCTATGTTTGACTGACTGCACAATATTCATCAGGCGTCAAGTTTTTTATCCGTGTAATCAAGGAATTGCTGGGACGTTATCAAGGTGTGAAAATACGACCGAAGTATTGATCTATCTCTCTGTTCCCTTGTTTTACGCTCATGTTTCTCAGAGCGAAAGCTGTCTTCGACGGTTGCTCCGAAACAGCAAAGTACCCCGCAAGGTTTGCACACGAAGTTGATCTTGCCGGGTGGTCGACTAAGCATCCATTGCATCTATGCTACAGGCCCAGCACGCTGTCTTTGTATCTCTCACAGCAAAGACTGCTGCAGTGGACCAAAGATTGAAGTCCTTGTACACGCAGCTCTGGCGGACGAAGACGGGGACATTCAACGACCTTGATCGAGGCACGGGTGGTGACTTCGGGATGGGGTCTTTACAGGTGAAATAGTCATGCCTGTGTACTTCCCTTATGACAACGATGAGTCTCTCCCGCCTGAGGCAACCATCCATTCACGTGCAAAATGGAAATTACTGCATGGG
Organism: Scleroderma bovista; assembly: GCA_037178675.1. NCBI lineage: Eukaryota > Fungi > Basidiomycota > Agaricomycetes > Boletales > Sclerodermataceae > Scleroderma > Scleroderma bovista. The sequence goes on from JAYMGJ010000285.1 coordinate 22,035, forward strand.
ATCCATTGTCAATTTTCTGCGCGACACACATCACCCGAATGATTTTACATAAAACGTAGAGTAAGGTGATTAAGTGAGGTCAATGACCTCTCCGGATATAATAGGACGCTTCTCAGAGACGTCATGTTCCTTCTTGATGCGTTTGGCCTTGGGTCCTTTGGTTGTATCGTCAGGTGCTTCAAGATCCCGCAGACGTTTGAGTTCATTCTACATCAATTTGTCATCCTGCACCTACATCGACGACAAAATTATACATACCTCTAATAAACGTATCTTTTCTTGCACATTTGTTGAATCGTTTTCAGACATAGCACCCTTTGTGGGGACATCTTCATGTCGTGGTACGATGCCATTTGCTTGCAGGATTGCTACTAGCAGGTTAGAAATATGTCGCCATTAACAGAAGACAAAGGCTTACGCACCGATGGGTCTGTATTTGAAGGTGAATATAATGGGTGGACTGTTGATGGGCACGAAGTCGCATACCACTTGACGTTGGATGGTCCGTTGTTGCCCAAAGCTATGAGGAGTACAGTAAGAGGGAGTGTAATGAATCAGATGGTGCTAATTGGTCTTACCCGATGCAATGACTAGATAATTTCTTCGCCATTCTCTCGTGTTTCTTATCTGAGTGGCTCAACAGACTTGGCATTTCTGACATGTCATATCGGGGGGGTCCTGCTGTTCCATGTAGAATGTTCACCGATATTTCACCCAACTGGTTCGAAATAGGACGTCCCAATAGTGCCTCGTCATCTTGTTATCTAGCTGAGAGAGGAGAACCGTGGAAAAGAAGCAGGCGTACCACTCAGCTGAAGGTTTGAGAATATGAAATCGCGCTCCATCGTTCCACGCGATATCGACGACATATGAACGATGTCGCCCTGTCCAAGGTGTCCACGCTTTATGACTTTGCCCCCACAAGGCGTCCCATCAAGCATCACTCCACCACTGCTTTCAATGAGACGCGTCTGGGCGTGACACTTCCACTGCACAGTGAATTTCTTGAAAGAAGTCAGTACTTCAGGTGCATTTGCGCTAAACAAGGGCGCATATACCTTGCCAATCTCAGAAGCCACCCAGCATGTCGCCTGGGTTCCAGTGGCATCCACGGTGACCTCGTACTCTTCTAACTCCTTGCCGTCAACAAGGATGCTTGCAGTGTATTCCCAGACGCGCATCGACTTCAGTGATTATGAAGGGAGAAACAACCTTGTCAATGGCACGCGAGAAGGGAGAATCGTCTTTGCCACAAGGGTGTGCAACTATGTATTCGTATTACGTCACGCGTCACCGCGTCACCAAGTTGGATTGGTTTTGGGTTTGACGCGGCTCACTTGGAGGCCACTAGGGAGTGGATTCTATTCGCAGATGGAACGATGGATGGAGGCATCCAGGACAATGGAAAGGGGTGGGCAATAACTATAAATAGTAATTTCCAGTTCCCAATTAGTAGAACATTCACTTTGCGGCTTGGCTAAACTCGAGCCGTATTTCCTGCAACACGATATTGAAGGTATGAAATTCTAGCCCAAGGTTCTTGCTGAAGGAAGCTGGTTGCATTGGGCCACATGATGTCCATAACCCTAACCCCTAATACATCAACAGCGAAATGGAAATTGCTCTTTCTAAAGAAGCATTTCTGAAAGAGGGCATAGAAAAAAATACCCAGGGTTGCTGCCCGGAATAATATTATTTAGTGGTCTCTAAGTGAGCAGCACCATGGCATGATAGTAGGACATAATCGCACTCTCGGAGCAGCGGCCTGGAACTGAGGCACGCTCTGAGATCTGAAAGGGTTGTCTATGGGAGACCAATTCTTCAGTGATCCCCTGAACCTGAAACCCTGCCACTGGCAGCGCCTCGATCTGTCTATTAGTTACTTGGTCGATTCTATTCCAGCAATATGGCTTTCCCCCAAGACGTGGTCTCCGCTGAGCAGTACCGCTATGCACTCACCAACTTTGTAAAGTATCACAGTGGTGGTTCGAGCATCTCGATTGACACACATTCCACAGCGTATAGCGCACGAAAAGGTCGAGGAACAACGAAAACAGCTCGAAGAGCAAGAACGACAGATCGGCCTATTGCGTGGGCGGATAGCCCTTCTTGAGGGCTCTGCAGGCGATCAGCAGAATGCGAGGTCTAAGCAGGGAGGATCGTCAGTGGACGATTTCTCGATCAAGGTGCGTCCCTGCCGGTGCTCTCCACGACGGCGCCCGCCATGATCTCGCACATACGCCAGAACGCAGCATCCCAACTGGAGCGGCTGATCAACAGATGGGCAGCAGACGTCGTGCGTTCACCGCCCGCTTCATTAGACGACATCTATGCGGCCGCCATCAACGACATCACCGGCAACGATGAGCCTCTCCCCCGTGGAGCAACCCCGATGCAGGTGCAGAACCTCCTGCGACACGTCATCTCCGACGTGATCAGCAGTGACATCATCAACCAGCTCATCGTAACCAACTCGAGCGAGGCCAACATCCAGCTGACACACATCCACGAGCACCTGTTCTCGCGTGAGTACTAGGCAGGTCTCTTTGGTGACTACATTATTTTATCCATCGCCCAACAGGAAATCCCATGGTTGCGTGTGTCTGGCGCCGCCAGACATTCTCAGCTGCCGTTGAGTCCTACGACAAAACTATGGCACACAGCATCTTCAAGGACCATATCCCAACGCTTGTCGGGCTTCTTGGTCCATTTGCGGGTTCTGCAGTGGGGATACTCGAATCTGCATACAGCTTCTCGCGGATGCTCCACGGCGCTAACACAAGCTCTGGCGGATCGTCTTCTGACGCGTTCTACCGCTCCTTCGTGCCCGAAGTTGGGAGTGCACTGCTACCCCACCACATTGAGCTCATAAGGCGGTGTCTGAAAAGCGAGCGGGGAGAGGTCGATAGGGTGGGGGCGACTATTTTCCCTGGGCTCGTCAAGGTAACTAAAGGTGGTACCGGCCCTGGTGGGCAGAGCCAGGATAACGGTCAGATAGTCGTGAGGCGTGCACAGGTCCTATGCGAATGTGCGCTCAACATTGGCCCTGGCATCGCATCGCCGCTGGAGCATTAGCCAGAAGTAAAGAGATAAACCTGATTTGCAATCTATGTAATACTTATCCGCGGTCTATACGACGAGTAATGAGGCGAGGGTAGCTTCTGTTTGTATTACCTGTTGTGCAAGTTAGAGACATCAGTAAGTAGAAACCACTTTGACATACCTCCAAAGCCTGCTGCACCTCTAGTCTTCTCCGTGCAGCCTCCAGCCAGTCATACAGCAGCTCCTTCGCCGTCCCTGTCAGCTGATTGAGTTCGCGGGCAGCAGTATCCAAGTCCTGCTCGTTCAGGTAATACTCTGCCCTAGACAACACGCTCAGAACATCGTTCCCTGGTGTCAGCCCACGTTTTCGGAAGCTGAAAGAAGTGAGAAGATGCGACGCGAGGTGCGAGAGAATCCCGGCATCCTGGTCGGGCACAAGTGCAACGCTTGACACACGAGGAACGACAGAAGTGGTAAACCAAGATGTGAGATCTGCAAGGGGTTCGACACCAACGTCTGGGACCTCGGTGCTTTCAAGAGAATTGAGGGCCGTTGATACAACAGGATCCTCTTTTGCAGCGGTGATATGACGCAAGACGCGCAATTCTTCGCGGAACGGTTTTCGATTGGGTCCGTCGACGGCTGCCTGCATGGCACGCACGGCAGTCCATAAGGCGTGTACACGGATGTTTTCGTCTAGGTACGACGAGTTGTCGAGGGTGAGTCTCTCCAAGCATTTGAGATTGGTCGCCAGTTCGTCAAGGCGAGCCAGTCGTCCACCACGCTCCTCCTCAACTTTCACCTTAACCTCGCGAATCCATCTCCGTTGCATTTCGATGCCCTGAGCAATGACCTCCTCCTTTAGTCTTGTGACGGTGGTGGGTGTTGAGATCCAATGGTCATCGACAACTAGGACAAACGCACCGCTCGTTAATCAGTTCTGTCTGAGTCTTGAGTTCGTTTGCCAGCTTTTCACGGTATACCTGCGTATACTTTGCGCGTTCTTGCTCCATGAACTTGTTGAAGTCCTCTTGCTGCAAGTCCAACTTATCCCGTGCCTCGATTTCCAGTTCCAACAGCTTTGTGTTGTAATCGCATGCCTGCTGGTCCAGCTTTTGCTCTAGCTGATGCTTCCCCTCCTCCTTTATCTTCTCGATGCGGGATGCGAGGTCCTGGAGATCATGCTTCGCTGTTTCGAGGACGTCCTTGGCATTTTCTGAGGCTGCAGGTGTCGAGTTGACATATGAGGCGAGGTTGTCGATAGTATGCGCCAAGTGCGATATGGTAGGCTCGGAAACCGCAAGATCTGAAACTACTGGGGCAACGAGAGGGAGAGGCTCGGGTGGTGGGGGTGGAGAAGTCGGAGTAGGTGTTGTGGGAACTGCCTCCTTGATTGGCTTGGGCCGCACATACCCTGGGGGTGGCTCGAAGCCGATGGGAAGGGGAGCTTCATAAACGTTCTTGTCCTTTGGTGCCGAAACGATGACCAGCTCGACGTCTGAGGGTGGAGGCTGAGACTCCTCGACCGGTGTATGCCCCGTAACCTTTTCTGCCAGTGCAGCCTCCGCCTTCCTGATGAGTTCATCCAGCTCATCTGCAAATTGGGCGGCCTTGTACCTAGCACGAGCGGATGACATGCCCTTCGGTACGGACTCGTCCTCGGTCTTCGTGATGGAAGTCTTGAGCTCAGCAGCAACAGACTTGACACGCTCCTTGGACTCCTTGATTGCAGTCTTGGCACGTTCGCGCATGGGAGGGACCACCTCCTTCGACTCAGAGTCGGTGGACTTGGGTGACGTCGTACCATACCCTCCACGTCCCAGCTGCTTCTGCACAAAGTCGGACACGTACTTGACTCCGTCGACTGTGGAGATGATTATCTGTTGGATGGTAATCTCGTCCCAACCACGCCGCTCGCCATACTCGACGAGTGCCTCGCCAAGTGGCACGTTCTGGGTGAAAAGCTGACGGTATTGAGGATGTTCGTACGACACAAATGTGCTCCCGATGTAGAAAACGCCTGTACCTGCGATAGAGTAGAACACAAGCTTACGCACGATACTATTTGTCTTGTTAGCTTCGGTGGGTGGGGTGGTGGTGGTGGCCAATCGCTGTTGAATTAAATCACGCTGTTGAGTGCCAGTAAAGTTGAGAGAGAATTTTTCGTACCCTTCGAGTCGCCCTGGCCAGGTGTCTGCCAGTGGCCATTGAGGCTCGTCTGGGGACTGCGACGGCGCGAAACATGGCTCGAGCGAAGTGGTCAAGGCGAATTCTTGTTTCGACCCGGGAATTTCCGTAAACCTGACCAGGAGCGACCGCATTAATACTTACAGCTCATACACTCGGGCATGGAGGTCATTTGATCACATTCAAACAAAGTATGTATGCTATTATGCAGTATATACTTCTCTTGCAGAGCTGAATTTTGACGCCAACATACGTTCACAAACTATCGACGTGGGTTAAAGACTCGAGCATTCCATCGAATTTGGGAAGCTGCCTGAAGAACTGTCAGATATATATGTGTCGCGTTATCAAGGAGCTAAGGGCGAGAAAATGTCTAACTCTTGTGCGACAAGAGGCGTTCGAGCCGTTGCAATGGTAGTGTGGGTATGCGTATTGATGAGCCGAGAGGCCAAATTTCCGAAACCTTGCATCGAGGTAATTGGGTCGACCTAGAAACATTCGTCAAGTGTCAAAGACCAAGAATACATACCGGGAACGTGTAGATCCAGACGGAATCGAACCACGCAGAAGCTCGTTGTCGAGCACTCGAGGAGGCAACGTGAATTTTAATCGACGGAGAGACGACAAATAAAAAAGACACAACTTGCCAAATCGGGAGACAACATCATTGTCTTGCTACCCCAAGTCCCCAAGTAGATTGGAAGTTGAAAATCGGAGTCCAGACACAGCACGGCAGTACTTGATGACTGCAGACGATATCTCCCCGGTAAATGAGATTCTCTTGCTTGCCGATATCAGGCCACCTTCGACCCACGACGGAACCTTTTCAGCCTTGAAAGAGCCTTTTGGCTGAATCATTATCGCCTGAACGGTCAAGCAAGGGGTCTGCCGACCCAGGTGGAATTTCGAGTGCCAGTATGCCGTCAATACAGTATGGGCCCAGGGTAGCCCACGAGTACAAATGGGGCTGGCTCCTGCAGGTCTCTATAAACCCTGGAGCTACATGCAGGGCCATTTCTGTTCAATCCACTTCTTATCCATTCCCATCTCACTGAGACTGAGTCGGTGTCCTCACAGTTAATAGCCTGGTCAGTGTGCCTGCTATCCTTACCCTGCATTCCCCATGCCGCTTCACAAGCAGCAGGTCTCCACTTAAGTGCGAAGAGGGACTTGGGGAAGGGCATTGAAATTATGTAGTTGTGGTCGACTAACCATCCTTTATCAGTTCTAGTCCAAGCAAGGGATCATGGAGTCGGCAGAAAAAGAACGTGTCGCAGGCACCCCCTTTCCGGATCAAACCTCAAAGGAATATAGCGAACTAGACCCGCCTTCCCCATTCACCACAACCAAGTCCGAATTGTGGGCTTTTTATCTCTACTACGTTGTAAGTTGGTGAGCGGTAGGCATCGCATACTCGTTGCTCAATCTCTATAGGGCAACAATGGTTTATCGGGCTACAATTTAGGGCCTACACAATTTCAGAACTTGCTTTATCTTGCTGGTTATGACCCGAAGCAATCCCCTTTTACAGAACCTTGCCGTAGCAGTACGGGATGTGTCCTGCCCTTCCTGGGCAAAACTAGAGACAGTCAGTCCCGAGTCCCGATGCGGACAGCTAACCTACCATCCTGTTACAGTCAACTCGATTGTATTGCTGTCCAACAGCTTGAGTTTGGTCATCCAGGTGGTTTTGCTGCTTGTTATTGGCGCTTGGGCCGATTACGGCAGTTGGAGGTATGTTGCATGTGGACCCCCTGTTCCAGAGTCTGACATTAAACCAAGACCCAACATCACTATCCTGTTTACCCTCGTTGCTGTTGGCGTGGCTTTTGCCTGGCTCGGAGTTGAAGACTCTTCCAAGTGGCAAATAAGTGTTGTTCTCTATATGATGGGTCGTAAGTTCATATTATAATCGCGTGCCAAACCGGAGCTAATCTTGAATAAAAATGAAACTTTCCTCTAGTCATCACTCACCAGGTATGGACTAATATGTTCGAAAGAGTGTAGTGACTCTGAGTCGTCATCTCTGTAAAGGCTACTTGCACCTTCTGGACTGCAGCATTTCCGGGCCTTACTCGCTGTCTTCCCGAGGTCCAAGAATCTGAAAGACAGACCAGAGAAGGATCGAAGACGTGAGTCGCGTTATATTTTCCAGCACGGGTGCTCGTGTCTAAACGGCGACCAAGGTCGGAAGAGCATGCGAAATTGGAGTCAATGTCCCGAAATCGGATTTCAAATGTATCCTTTGCATTGTCCTCTGCTGGCGAAGCAATTATTCTCGTTATGATAGTCGGTATCCTCAAGGCTATGAGAGCGGAAGCCAACAGCGAAAACAATACGAAAGCCTACAGTGTGATGATTGCATTCTCCGGAGGGATCTGGTGTAAGTGGCTTAAGCAGTATGCTGTGATATCGTCATGGTGTGATCTATGTTCGTATACTAGTGGTGTGTGCTCTTCCGTGGTTCGCCCTTGAAAAACGACGTCCTGGCTTGACGCTTCCACCTGGGACATCGCTGCTTACTATCGGATTCCGGCAAACGTATGTCGCAGCATGGGAGTGTTTCCGACTGAAGCAGACCGTTCTATATTTGGTCTTTTACTTTCTCATGTACGTCTTCCTGGAACGCTCGTACTTCTTGTGCTTAGTCTTGCTTGCTCAACAGGTCAGGTGTCTTATTTACCACGGTGTAAAGCTCTCGTGATAAACAATGGGGAAATCACTGATGTGTTTTCTGTTTAAGTACTCTCGTCTTCACCTTACAGAATAGGTGGGCAATTGAATTTGAATCTGATGTGTTTTACTCAAATGTTTCCAGCGTCATCTCCTATTCTACCATGGAATACACGCTTATGCTTATCCTTGGGCTCGTATCGGCAGCCACCGGTGTCTAGTGAGCCTATCATATCTTTATCAGGCTCTTCAGGAATAATTGGTGAATCAGTGTTTACTGGATGGTTCAAAAAACATTCAAGATTTCTACCAAAGCGGTATTTTCTCTACTGTGATATGATTACCTGACATGAACATGACCCTAGATGCTGAGTTTCAACGCGTTCTGGATCCTGGTCAGTGTCTGTCCTTACTGCGTTTGCATTTGTGGCCATAGCAATGTATAGGTGATGACTGTGTGGGGCCTGGTTGGCATCCATACCGACAAGTTCGGTTTTAAGAAGCTTTGGGAAATCTGGTGCGGATCACCCTGTTTTATGCCTACCTTTCCTAACACACAACCCGTTGTACATAGGGCATTCCAGGTTTTCTACGGTTTTCTGGTTTGTCCGTGGTATTCATATAGTCAAACCATGATCAGCGAGGTTTCACCTCTCCCTCAAATGTAAGCGTTGCTGTTTTCTCAGTTTTTTTTTTACAGTTAACGTACATACCGACGACAGGTTCTTATTCTTTGCGTTCTTCTCCGTCGTGAGTCCTCTAATTAATCCGCACCCATATTCTCGACCCTCAACTATCCATCCGCACAGGTTGGTCGGAGCTCGACGTTCATCGGAGAACTGATCGCGTCGGCAATCATATCAGCTTCGGGTGACAATAATAACACGCCATTCGCATTCACATTAGCTGTGTGCGTCCCACGTTACCTCTGCGCCCGATAGCGTCATGCTGACTGATGGTTGACTGTGTAGTGGCATCATCAGCATGGTGTTTTTATACCTCCTCGATATCGATAAAAGTCGCGTGGAGTGCGAGCAATTCCTCAAAGCGGAAGCGAACCGCCAAGCATTTGAGTAGAAATACCATGGAAGAACATGGATTCTTGGAGCACTTTATTCATGACGAATGAAACCTGGAAGCTGCCATGGAACTCAACATGAGTTGTTGTACCACTTCCAGTTCTATTCCCAATTTTCCCTATGCAATACTTAGATGGGTATTCCTCCCCTTCCACATGAACGAACCACTATGTCTTCTAATGTCTCAAACGTCTCGTCATTCTCTTCAACACGAAGTTCTCGTTCTCAGCCCTAACCCCCCACGTGTAGCCAGTGATACCGCAACAAGCCGCTGTGACCACAACTTCTCGGAGTTGTTGAAGAGTTTGTATCGGCATGAAGACAAATACCTTTCTCCACAGAGCCTGCATATCTGATCGTGATTTTCTGAAGTGAACCTTCCATTATGTAAATGTCACAGAAGGACTGCAGTGAAGCCGAGTGCTTCAATGTCCCAGGCACTGTGTCTGCCAAAGTCTGGGTTAAAAGTCAGTGAGTGGGTCAAATTTGGTGAGAAATCCCTGGTGTATATCGGAGTAGATATCGATCCAAGCCCGTATGATCACATCATTTTGCCTGTCCCACCTGTCACACTCATCGTCGCATTCCTGTTCCCCCTTTGCTGTTTTCCGACCCTCCAAGTCAATTTGATAGCGCTATGGAACCAAATGCAACTTCGGCCCAGCCTCCGGAGACGAAGCGTCAAGGACACAAAAAGAGAGAGGGATGACTTTGTTCGTTGTTGGCTATGTGGTGCCATTTGTGAAAACAAGAACCAGGAGCGCATCCAGATTCACAGCATGCTTGGCCAACCAAAATCACTCACCCAGCATCAAGTTTGACAATGGCTTCACGGCGCTGCTAGAACAATTCAAGTTCTGCATGACCACGATTTCATCTACACACATTTTGAGGACCTACATCTCAACAACAAACAGAAACTAGTCTGGGGCGCCAGGGATTATGCTGTCGTCTGTGTCCAAGTTGTATCCCTGCACAAATTATGATGCTGAATACTATAGCTGTAATTGTATTAAAGGCTAAGCTCGCCATACCTACTCAGTCTGTGAATGGACCTTTGGATGGATGTCGACAAAATGCATTCATCAAATGCCAGAGACCAAGAAAAAGGTGGCAATGTAATGGGGTCAATGCGCTATCCAGACGGAATCAAAGCCTCCGCTGTTGCATAACAACTTCATCTCGTTTAGGAGTCAGGAACGAAGTTACGTAAATGAAAGATGGGACTGCCAAATCGGGAGACAACGACATTGTTCAGTGATGTATCATACGAATGTTACCAGCTCTAGTGGATCATGGAGTTGGCAGAGATAGAACGTGTCGCATGCACACCCCCTTTCCGGAACAACCCTTAAAGAAACACGATGAACCAGATCCGCCTTCCCCATTCACTACAACCAAGTACGAATTGCAGTGGGCTTTTTATCTCTACTACATTGTAAGTTGGTGAGCAGTAGCCAACCGTACTCGGTACTCAGCTTCTATAGGGCAATGATAGCTTATCGGGCTACAATCTTGCACACAGACAGTTTCAGAACTTGCTCTATCTCGCCGGTTATGACCCCAGTCAACCTCCTTTTACAGCACTTTGCCGTAGCGGCACGGGTTGTGTCCTACCCTTCCTAGGCAAAACTAGAAAAAGTTAGTTTTGAATCCGATTTGGGCAATTGGCAGTCTAGCTGGTCATCCTGTTACAGTCAACTCGATCGTACTCCTGTCCAACGGCTTCAGTTTGGTCATCCAGGTAGTCCTGCTACTTGTGATCGGCGCATGGGCCGATTACAGCACATGGAGGTATATTTGCACGTAACCCCTTGTTACAGAGTCTGATATTAAATATTAAGGCCAAATATCGTTATCCTTTTCACCTTCATTGCGGTTGGCATGGCTTTCGCCTGGCTTGGTGTTGAAGACGCTTCCAAGTGGAAAGCAAGCATTGTTCTCTATATCATGGGTCGTAGGTTCATATTATAATCGCACGCGAAACCTGATTATGAGTAGAAATGACACTTCCTCTAGTCATCGCCCACCAGATATGAACTAATAAGCTTGAAGGAGTGTAATGACTCTCTATGAAAAGTGCTCTTATCCTCTGGACTGCGGCATTTCCGGGCCTTACGCGCTGTCTTCCCGAGGTCCAATAGTCTGCGAGGCAAGCCCAAGAAGGTTCGAAGACGTGAGTAGCTTTACATATCCCAACACAGGTATTCGTGTCTAAACTACAACTAAGCCAGAAGAGCACGCGAATTTTGGGTCCTTATTCCGAAATCGGATTTCAAACATATCCTTCGCCTTGACCTCTATTGGCGAAGTAACTATGCTCGCTATCATAATCGGTATACTAGAGGCTATGAAAGCGGAAGCCAGCACCGAAACCCTACAGTGTGATGATTGCATTCTCCGGAGGAGTCTGTTGTAAGTGACTTAAGCTGTATTCTATGACATCATCATTGTATGATCTTTGTTCCTGCACTAGTGCTGTGCGCTCTTCCATGGTTTGTCCTTGAAAAGCGTCGTCCTGGCTTGACTCTTCCGTCTGGGACCTCATTGCTTACGATTGGATTCCGCCAAGCGTATGCCGCAGCACGGGAATGCTTCCGATTGAAGCAGACCTTCCTCTATCTGATCTTCTATTTTCTCATGTACGTTCTGCTGGACAGCTCGTGGATCTCTGTGCTTATTCCGGCTTTCTTTACAGGTCAGGTGTCTTATTGACTATGGTGTAAAGCTCTCGTGGTGAACAATGGGGAGATGGCTGATGCGTTTCCTGTTTACAGTACCCTCATCTTCACCTTGCAGAATAGGCAGGCAATTAAATTTGAATCTGATGTGTTTTACTCAAATGACTCCAGCTCCTATTCTACCGTGGAATACACGCTTATGCTTATGCTTGGGCTTGTGTCTCTAGCCGCAGGTCTCTTGTGAGCCTACCATATCTCTATCCAGCCTTTCAGGCTAACTGGTGATGCAGTGTTTATTGGATGATCCAAAAAACATGCAAACTTTCTATCAAAGCAGTATTCTTTTTAATGTGATGCAATTGTCTGAGGTGAACATCTCCCTAGATGCTGATTTTGAACGTGTTCTGGATACCAGTGGTCGGTGCCTGTCTCTACTCTGCTTGTCATTCATGGCCAGTAATGACTGTGTGGGGTCTGGTTGGCATCCATACCGACAAGTTCGATTTCGAGAAGCTTTGGGAAATCTGGTATGAATCTCCATATTTCATGTCTACTTTTCCTACCGCGCATCCGGTGGTAGGGCATTCCAAGTTTTCTACGGTTTTTTAGTTTGTCCGTGGGATTCATATAGCCAAACCATGATCAGTGAGGTTTCGCCACTTCCCCAAAATGTAAGCCTTGCTCTGTTCTTGTATTTTTACAGATTACGTTCATACCGATGAGGGATTCTTATTCTTTGCATTCTTCTCCGTTGTGAGTCCTATGACTAGTAATCCGAATCGGGTGTGGTCGAGGACGCTGGTGACGGAGATGCACTTCACATCGTCCCTTGAGTTTCATGTCGATCCTGAATCTCTGATTTGAACTCAGCCTTTGAAATAGATGCACATATGGACACCCAAAACCCGGCTTCTAAAGTGTCAGAATATATGGCCGCTACTAGTGGCAAACTCACAAGACTACGATTAGTTATTAGTTTTGATATATTAGTTGTTAACTTCTACCTACAAGATAAATAACTCGTTGTCGTACCCTGTATTCCCGTTGCGTTTGGACCTGGTTCGCCCCCATCGACCCATCGACCCCGATCGACTCAACGGGTGAATTTTAACATAACCTTATGTAAGTTCTTTCAAAGAGAAGAGTCATGCCACCTTAGGCACCAGTTTCCAGAGGTTCCCACGGTCTCCTGATGGGGTTTTTTTTACAGGGCGAAACCTATCTAACAGATACCCTCCCTCGGCGCTACCTCCTCACAAATCCAAATTTGGTTAGCACGACTCTTCGACAAGCCTCCCAGAAGGCTTTCCACGTATTGTTGGTGACCTCGCTCACCCTCTGCGCCAGCGCTCTTTCGACACTGTGCCCGGCACTCCCATCACTTACCCTCCACTGTAGAGGCTCTTAGGAGGGGGAGGATCAACTATGTGGCCGGTCACATGAGGTCCGAATCAGCGGCTCACTCGAGGCTATTCCAATTCTATGTCAGATTTTGAGATCCTATGTCCTATCACCTGGGGCATCACTCAGTGGAGCGCAGAGGCTCCTTGATGCTGGGCTGTATTCTGTACATATAAATGACATAATGGGTATATAGTCTTTGGTAGCAAACTCAAGACGGCTTGAAAGGACATGATTAGGAATGGTCAACCACAGAAATCCCGCCACGGCGAAGCAGTAACTACTGTTGAAGTCTTAGGTCACTTGTCTGCAGCATCACAAACAAGGGGCTCAGACAGTTGTGGGATTCCGTCTGAATGGGTGCCAGGGATATCTGCACAGTGCTTGGCACCTCCTTCAACGGGAGGAGCCACATCAACGGGGGGAGCCACACTGCCAGGGGACATTAGATGGTGATAGCGAGCCTCTTGGTAGGCTCCCAGACCTGGCTCATCACCACTGCTGGGTTCAGCATATCCGGGCATGTGTTGGCTGTGGAAGGGAGGATTAGTATAGTGACCACGTCCCATTGTTCCAGGCTCCTGATGCATTGTGGGATTATCGTTGGCATACATGGTCATGTAAGGACGTGAGGCGAACAGAGGCGGAAGGAGATACTGTGGGCGGTAGTGGCCATACTGGACGTCTGGACATCTGCTCGAAGGGTCGTACCACCTTGTATTGATGCCAGGATGATATGGAACTCCGTCATAGTTGAATCGACTATCGCCGTGGTATACTGGATCTGGGAATGGCTTGTGGGGGCCTACTCGTGCAGGATTGTCATGTAAATAAGCATCTCTATCCACTTGCATTTTGTAGTGGCAGCAAGGGAGGGGCGGGTGGCCCAGTGGGCGTGCTCCTGGGGGGTTACCAACTAGGGGATCCTGTCCAGCCTCCATATCTCCCGAGCGAATGGCAACATGACCTTCTTCAGCAGCCAGAAGCCTGCGGGAGGCTGGAGAAACGGAGTCCATGGAATCCATTGTGGATGCATAAGCGTCTGGATATATCCTTCGGCATAGGTTGAACGTGGTGTCTGGATCACCGTTTTGTCCGGTTCCCCGTACTGCTTGATGCGGTTTTGGTCGCCCTCCTGACGCAAGGTAAGGATCTCGTGGGGGCAGATCTATCGGGTTAGGAATCAATCAGGCAGTAATGACATCGTATGGCGCATGACCTACATGGCACAGGGTTGTTAAGAGATCTGCTAAGACCGACTCCACCTTCTGTGAGCACAGGTTGAATGGTGGCAATTTTGGGCTGTGCCTGCTGAGAGCCATGTGCTGTGGTGTTAGGACACAGGGTAAAGCCATTAGCCCCAGGGTGTTTTGTCATACGCCAATTCCTTATGCATTGAGTCACGTGGACCTGGGTCACATTGCATGTCTACCATACAATATATTAAGTACACATTTTTGATAGCTAGTGGAGACTTACCTTCCGTGCATTCAGGATCTTGCACTGGTAAACCAGTCGTGACATCACTCCGCACACACTGAGACTCATCCAGAGGATGCAGAGTTTGCATTCCTGTGAAGTGTGGATTAGTATAGTAATGCATACTGGCAATGACTTATGCTCGTTGTGTTGAGGCTGGTCCTTATCCATTTCACACAGAGCTGGGTCGCATTGCATGTCTGTCAGAACCGGTTCCTCCGACGAACTCCGACACGAGTGGAGATAAGTGCGAAGGGTTGTCGACGACAGGCAGAGGAGATGCGGAGGTGTTGAGGACTTTGGCTTCAGCGTATGTGCTGCGCCCTTGTGATACCTGCGTCCTCTTATTTCAGAGGACTTAAGGACAGAGAGACGGAGGTCCGATGAAGGTCGGAGTTGCCAGAAGGCAGAGGAGACAGAGGTGAGTTCGCGGGAAGTATTCAAGATGATATTCAAACTGAGGGGCAATCCCCTCAGCGTTCAGAGTACTTATACTTTACATCGGATATGTACAGTAACCGAGAAGCGGAGAGAGACATAGCGGAGACGTAGCTAAGAGTCTGTGGATGACAAACAGATTAATAACATACACGGAACGGAGATCAGTGATAAGCATAACAGATCAAAAGGTTAACGGGACACAACTATGAGTAATCAGATCTAATCTAAAACGGGAACAAGGGAAACAGGAACAGAAGCAGAACGGAAGCATACAATAACCAGAGGTGTAAGCACGGAACTGTTTACTAAAAGGAGACGGAGCGTCAATTGTTGGAGCGGAGATGGATATGTAGCGTCGGAGGTGTCCGATTGCGATCGGACTTGAGTTTACAACAGTCTAGAGGCCTTGCAGAGTCACGAGGCGTCACACGGTCGTGACAGTATCCCCCCTTTAGGGCCTGAACCCTTGAGGGCCTTTGCGCGTGTGGACTTCGCGATTTTGGCATTGTTCTGCTGAGATAAGCTTTTTGATCGGAGTTTGGAAGTTACCGTGAGCGTGTATAAGAGTGCGCCGCATGTTGTCCACATTTTTCAAACAACTTGTCCTTCTACCCCCAACATGACTTCTCAGCGCAACACACCTACCCCCTCGCAAGCCCAGCACCGTGAGTGGCAAGAAGCGGAGGACCATGAGCTGGTCACTGACTTGGAAGATGACGAGGTCGACACGGCAGCAAAGTCCATCGAGCGCGAGCGGAAGGAGGTGGCGAAGAAGGAGGCGGAGGCGGAACAACAGCGGAAGATCGAGGAGGCACGAGCGGAGGTACAGAGGAGGAAAGAGGTGAGTAGCGAACATAATGTTCGTTATGTGATACTGACGCGAGGGCGCCATGACAGGCGCACAGAGCCGAAGAGGCTTGTATGGCGGAGGAAGCGAAAGTGGAGGTAGCTCGCAGGGCAGAGGAGGAAGCGAAGGCAGAAGCAGCGTGTAAGGCGGAGGAGGAAAGAGAGCGCGAGAGGTGGATCGAGGCGCTGCAGGAGGCGCATATAGAGCGACAGAGACAGGAGTTCGAGGTGCGGAAGGCACAGGTGCAACAGTGGAGGTCACAGGCACAAGCGGAGGCCATCGCGGCTACACAAGGTAGTGGACAGGCAACGATGGCGGCACCAACGGTGGCGCAAGTAGTAAGGCGTTCCGCTTGCATAAGGTGCCGGGAGCACCTCAACAACCCAGTGGGGTGCATGGCTCAGGCGAGCTCAAAGGCGACGGCCTGTGCACGCTGCCAGGCTGCATGCAAATCGTGCTCATGGAGCATGGTAGGGAAGGCAGCGGAGGTGTTGACACCAGCGGGGAGCGCAACGGAGGGAAGCGGGAAGCCAGTGGAAAAGCGTGTGACGAAGAGGAGGTCGAGGACTGCAACGAATATGTCGCCAAGGGGCGGTGAGAAGCGCAAGAAAACCTGTACAACAATGGAGGAGGGTGAAGACAAGGAGGAGATGTTTGGGGTCCCAAAGGCGATGGTGGAGGAGCAGCGCAACACGCTGGGTATGCTTACCCAGTCACTAGCACAGCTGTCGGAGCGATTGGCAGCCTCTGAGGTGCAGGAGAACGAGAGGCTCGAGATCGAGCGAGAGCGCTTGGTGCTCGGCGAGGAAGGACGAGAGGGTGGAGATGGAGAGGGCTCAATTGGAAATCGAGCAGCAGCGAGCGGAGGACATGTGGCGCCTTGGCACGTTGGTGCGGGCGCCCTTTGTCCAAGGGTCGTCGACGGGGTCGACGCGGAGGGAGTTGGAAGCGGCGAAGGCGACCGATGTCAAGAAGGGAGCAGAGGCGGATGATGAGTATGGTATGGCGGATGTGGAGGGAGAGGATGACTGATGGACTAACTATGTACATATATATTTTTTTTTGTACTACAATTTTGTTTGAATGGAATGTTTTGCGGACTTGAAAGGTATTGGGGTGAGTTCGGAGGTGACGGGGTGACTCAGGCGGATTTGTGCGGACCAGGCTTGCCTGGGTACTTGTGATGGAAGTCTTCGACGAGCTCTGACGTGTGGTCGAGCTCAGTGGCGAGGAGCCACAATGTTTCTTCATCAGTACTGGCGTAGCCAGCCCAGCGGACTAGGTAAAGGAGTTGGCAGTGGCGTCTTCTGCGGTCGATCTTGGAGTCTAGGATTTCTTTGACTTCATACTCAACTTCTCCGTCGACTTCGATTGGAGGTGGCGGAGATTGGACGCGGTTGGGAATACTGCTTTGGAGGGAGGTCTCTAGTTGAGACACGTGGAATACAGGGTGCACGGACTTCATGGTGTTGGGGAGTCGGAGCGTGAAGGAGAGCGATCCAGGCTTAGCTATTATCTTGAAGGGTCCGAAATTCTTGTCGGAGAGCTTCTTGGAGGGGCGCATAGACCTGAAATACTTCGCTTTCACATAGACTTCATCACCTATTTTAAAATCCGGCGGAGTTGATCTTTTCGCATCTGTGGGGCCTTGGTAGCGCTGTTGCGCAAGGGCCATCTCAGAGCGGAGGAACTTGTGGAGTTCCTTGAGGTCGGAGGTATATTCTTGAGCGCGGGAAGAACTGAGGCCCAAGTCGGAGTTGACTGCGATGTCGGGGTGGTAGCCTTTGTTGGCGAAGAAGGGAGAGACACCAGTGGTTGCACTAGGGGAGTTGTTAAAAGCGAACTCCACGAGTGGGAGGAGTTCGGCCCAATTGTCTTGTTGATAGTTACAGTAGATTTGGAGATACTGTTCGAGTGTTTGGTTTGTCTGCTCAGTTTGACCATCTCCTTCTGGGTGATATCCAGAGGTGAAATGCAGGGTCATTCCGAGTGCTTTTCCAAGCGAGCGGAAGAAGTGGGAGACGAACTCTGAACCTCTGTCGGAGGTGACATGGGTGGGTACTCCGTGTTTGGAAAACACGTGCGCGACAAAGAGCTTGGCAAGCTCAGGGGAGGTGATGGTGTCGTAGGTCGGAATGAATATTCCTTGCTTCGAGAGGCAGTCCACGATGACTAGGATGGAGGTGAATCCATCGGAGGAGGGTAGTTGCTCGATGAAGTCCATGGATATGGAATGCCATGGGCGAGTGGGGATCGGGAGCTGTTTTAGTAGGCCGTAGGGCCTGTGCCTAGGGACCTTAGCACGTCCGCAGGATGTGCAGGAACTTACGTAGTCTTTTACGAAGGTGCAGACACCTGGCCAGGTATATTCCCGGCAGACTAGTTCCAAGGTGCGGTTTTGGCCGAAGTGGCTGGAGAGCGTATGGTCATGCTTATAGTGGAGGACTCTGAGGCAGAGGTTGTTAATGTCTGGCACGTAGATCCTATTGTCAAGGCAGAGTAAGCCTGTGTGGTCCGTTGACCACTGAGAATCGGATGAGTCGGACTTGTGGCTGAGCGCGACGGGATTGGAAGGGAGAGCTGCGAGAATGTCTTTGTGGAGTTGTTCCACGTCAATGAGGATGGCAGCGCAGATTGCCGGAGCGAGGAGGATGGTTGCCCTAAGGGAGGACACGAGTTGTTCTTGGGTGAACATGGGTCGGAGGTTGTGTGGGTTGACCTGAGCGTAGTCCCTATCCCCCTCTTTTGGGTAGACGTCCCAGCGTCTAGTGAGGGCATCGGGTTTAGCTCCGAGGCGTCCAGGGCGGAAGTGGATGGCAAGGTTGAACTGGGAGAGGTACTCCGACCAGCGGGCTTGACGGTGGGTCAAGACCTTGGAGCTGGAGAAATATTCCAAGTTCTTGTGGTCGGTGACCACATCAACCGGAGTGGCGGAGCCCTCAAGGTAGTGTCGCCAGTGCTTAAAAGCCTCGAAAATGGCCAAAAGCTCCTTGTCATGGGTGTCATAATTCAGCTCCGGAGCAGACAGAGTGCGTGAGTAGTACACGACAGGGCGGAGGACCTTGTCGGAGCCAGTGATGGAAAGGATTCCAGCAATGGCATAGTCTGAAGCATCGGTCTCCACAGTCAGCGGAGTGTCAGGGACCCAGTGGGTAAGGATAGGAGCGGAGGTGAAGGCCTTCTTCAGGAGGTTAAAGGCGGAGCGACAATCCTCACCAAAATTCCAAGGAATGTTTTTGCGGGTAAGCCACGTGAGAGGTACGACGATGTTGGAGTAGTTGAAGATGAAACAACGGTAGAAATTCGCAAAACCAAGGAAGGACTGGATGTCCTTCACCTTGCGGGGTTCTGGCCAGTCGGAGATGGCTTTGACTTTGTCGGCGGACATGGAAAGGCCATCGGGGGAGAGGCAGAAGCCAAGGTATTCGGTAGAGGTGGTATGGAATTCGCATTTTTCCGGCTTAGCAAAGAGGTTATGCTTGCGGAGGCGTCGGAGGACTTTGCGGACATGCTTTTGCTGTGATTCGATGTCTTCAGAGTAGATAAGGATGTCGTCTAGGTAGACGACAACACAGACATCAAGCATGTCAGAGAGGATGCTGTTAACAAATCGCTGGAAAGCTGCAGGAGCATTAGTCAAGCCGAAAGGCATGACATTCCACTCGAAGGAACCGTACCGCGTGCGAAATGCGGTCTTCCATTCATCTCCTTCAGCGATGCGGACCAAATGGTACGCGTGGCGGAGATCGATCTTGGAGTAGATCTTTGCCTTGCTAGGAGAGTCAAGGAGGTCAGAGATGAGAGGGAGCGGATAGCGGTCTTTCTTTGATATTTTGTTCAGTCCTCGGTAATTGACGCAAAGGCGGAGTGATCCATCCTTTTTGCGGACGAACAGGACAGGAGCTCCATGAGCGGAGGTCGACTGTCGGATGAAGCCATAGGAGAGGTGCTCATCGATGAAGGTGCGGAGCGCCCCTAATTCAGTCTGTGAAAGGGAGTACACAGTACCCAGCGGAGGGCTTGCGCCCTCCTCCAAATCGATTCGGAGGTCGTACTCGCGGTGCGGAGCAAGTGTAGTGGCTTTTGCTTTGCTGAAGACGTCAGCGAAGTCATGGTAGACTTCTGGCACAGTGGAGAGATTGGAAGGATCGACAGGAGTGGCAGTGGAGGCGGAGCGGAGCTTCGCGTCTTCTGGGCGGATGTACAGCGTGAAGTTGGTAGATCCCGTGAGTTTGCAAGCGCGCGCAAATGCAGCAGCGCCTATGAGCGAAACATAGGGAGCGGTCAACTGAGGCGAGTCGGAGTCGGAGGGCGGAGATGAGTCCTCAGGTGGCGGAGCCGTGCAGGCAGATGCGGAGGCGGACTCGACAGAAGGAGGTACTGGGGATGCGGGCATTCGCAGTGTGCTTTTACGGAATTTGATGTGACCCAAAACCCAGTCAATCAACGGATTGTAGTGGGTGAGCCAGCTATGTCCGAGGACCAGCACACAGGAGGAATCCAGCGGAGTTACGTAGAATGTTTCGGAGTTGACTTCGCCTGTGGAGAACTGAATGTCGAGTTTGATGGCTTTGATAATGAAGGTGTTCGTGGAACCGTCTAGGAGGCGGAGTTCAAGCGGAGTGATCGCGTAGGTTTCAAGAGAGTGTTTATTAACAAAATTGCTATCTATGAAACAATGGCTAGAGCCAGAGTCAACGAGAGCGGAGACAGGAGGAATAGCGACAGGGGACGTAATGGAAACGGAGGGCATAAGGGAGTTGGGATCGGAGAGAGCGGACACGTTGAGGCGTAACTCCGTAGGTGCACAGTCGGAGTCAACGCAACCCCCAGATTGTGTGGAGTTCTGGGAGCTGCTGTCTAATTTTTTGACTCCACAGCAGCAGAAGTCACGGCCTTGGCAGCGCAGGCCTTGGCCTTAGAGCTCTTCGAGGTGGACTTAGGACAGTCCCTGGCCATATGGCCGGGTTGTCCGCAGAACATGCAAAGCTTGTCTTTGATGCACCGCTGGCGCTCTTCCTCGGTCAACTTGCCATCTTTCCCAAGATGGGCGGGGGTTTCGGAGGAGGCGGGCTTGGCGCTGGAGGAGCTCTTCAACTTGTCGGAGCTCTTGTTCTTGTTGTCCTTCTCCTTGGTTTTACCCTTGGAGTCGGAGGAGGTGCCTTTGGGGGCGGAGTTGGACAACGAGGAGGTGGAAGTCTTGGTTTGGCGCGCAACTTCAGATTTGCGCTCCCAGTACCTGGCATCGATGGTCTGCGTGAGAGTGTGGTATCCATCCAGGGTGCGGGGTTTGCCAATGTGAGAGATTTCGTCCTTGATGCGGTCGGGGAGACCGCTGTAGAAGATGTGGCAGAGAGCGCCATCGCCGTAGCCACGTACTTGGCCAGCGAGGCGGTTAAACTCAACCACATACTTGTTGATTTTCTGTCCTTCCTTCATGGACAGGTTGTCCAACTGATGTTTGGCGTCTCCGACGGGGTCATGCGGGCCGAAGTTGGACTTCAGTTCAGAGATGAACTGTGCGTAGTTGTCCATCCATAGCGGACGGGCACAGGGATTGGCGGAGTTGAGTAGGTCCGGTTCAAACCACTTGAGGGCCATGCCCTTTAGGTACGACTGCGCGAAGGTGACCCTAGCGTGGTCGGAGGCGAAAGCCTTGGGGCGATCCTGAAAGTTCAGTTCGCACTGAACAAGGAAGGCGCAGAGCTTGCACGGATCAGTTCCTGTCGAACGTGTCAGGTTCGCAGACTTTGGTGCGACCAGAAGAGGAGTCGCGGTCGGCAGATGCCATAGCGACTTTGGTCAGCGCCTGGACCGCTTGTGTGAATAGGAGCAGTGGGTCCGGAGTCAGAGTTGAGGCGGAAGGGATAGGGGAGTCTGGTAGCGGGACATCTGGTGGGTTGGGGGAAGGCGGGTTGCTATCTCCGCCGCCACCACCATCGCCACCAGGGTAGCTGTCACTGTAGATGTCCAAGGCGTTGTCGAAACGATGCGTGGAGTAAACTCCAGACTCGTTGGGGCGGTGCGGAGCGGGGGTTGGAGTAGTGGGATCGGGGGCGGGAGCCCCAGGCGGAGTATTGCGATTGGAGAAGGAGAGGAACTCTCCTTCTTCGGCCAAGTCATTTCGGGAAGTGGAGGGCGCATTGAGCGCCTCCTGGCACTCTTCGAGCGCACGAGACTGAGCACGGGTAGTTATGATTGAGCAACTAGTCATGGTTGAGAGTAATTAGCAGGTGTGCAAGAGTGAGTTCGAATATACTGTCAGAACCGGTTCCTCTGACGAACTCCAACACGAGTGGAGATAAGTGCGAAGGGTTGTTGACGACAGGTGGAGGAGATGCGGAGGTGTTGAGGACTTTGGCTTCAGCGTATGTGCTGTGCCCTTGCGATACCTGTGTCCTCTTATTTCGGAGGACTTAAGGACAGAGAGACGGAGGTCCGACGAAGGTCGGAGTTGCCAGAAGGCAGAGGAGACAGAGGAGAGTTCACGGGAAGTATTCAAGATGATATTCGAACTGAGGGACAATCCCCTCAGCGTTCGGAGTACTTATACTTTACATTGGATATGTACAGTAACCGAGAAGCGGAGAGAGACATAGCAGAGACGTAGCTAAGAGTCTGCGGATGACAAACGGATGAATAACATACACGGAACGGAGATCAGTGATAAGCGTAACGGATCAAAAGGTTAACGGGACACAACTATGAGTAATCAGATCTAATCTAAAACGGGAACAAGGGAAACAGGAACAGAAGCGGAACGGAAGCATACAATAACCGGAGGCGTAAGTGCGGAACTGTTTACTAAAAGGAGACGGAGCATCAATTGTCGGAGCGGAGATGGATACGTAGCGTCGGAGGTGTCCGATTGCGATTGGACTTGAGTTTACAACAGTCTAGAGGCCTTGCGGAGTCACGAGGCGTCACGCAGTCGTGACAATGTCTACCACACAGTACATTAGGTCAATGATCTTTTGTACACGGTGATGACTTACCTTCCGTGCAACGAACACCTTGCACTGATAAACCCATTGTGACTTCACTTTGTACACACTGAGACCCTCGAGGGGTATTCCTTATCCATTTCATGTGGAGCTGGGTCACATTGCATGTCTAGAACGCGGTACATTAGGTCAATGATTTTTTCTACATAGTGGCGACTTACCATCCGTGCGATAAGGATCCTCCAAGGGCAGGCATTCACTGGATCCACACTCAGGCCTATCTTGATCATGCAGAGATTTCATTTCTATGAAATATAGATTAGTATATTGAAAGTGACCCTTGCAGCAACTTACGTTTGGCGCATTGGGGCTGTTCCTTCTCCATATCACGTTGAGCTGTGTCACAGGGCGCCTCTACAGAGCAGTACATTAGGTGGAAGCTGATTTGTTAGTGACGACTCACGTTTCATGTGACGAGAGCAAGGAACTTGTGCTGCTGCAGAGGGTCCACTGAGCTGACAAACATGGATGTTATGTGTAACAACTTACATGCGTCAGGGTGAGGTCCTTCAGAGGCTCATGGCACCTGAGAGGAATGTGGGGGGTGTGGTAGTTGGGTCACTGCAGAGGGTCCACTGAGTGGCAAACAGGGATTTTATGGGTGATGACTTATGCCCATTGAGACAAGCGTCCTCAGAGGCTCGTGGCACCTGAAAGGAATGCGGAGGGTGTGATAGTTGCATCGCTGCAGAGGGTCCACTGAGCGAACAAACAGGGATTTTATGTGCGACGACTTACGTGCATTGAGATGAGCATCCTCAGAGGCTCGTGCCGGCTGAGGTGGAGGGTGCGGTTGTTGCATCACTGCAGAGGGTCCACTGAACTGACAAACAGGGATTTTATGTGCGACAACTTATGCGCATTGAGACGAGCATCCTCAGAGGCTCGTGCAGGCTGAGGTGGAGGGTGCGGTTGTTGCATCACTGCAGAGGGTCCACTGAACTGACAAACAGGGATTTTATGTGCGACAACTTACGTGCATCGAGACGAGCATCCTCAGAGGCTCATGCAGGCTGAGGTGGAGGGTGCGGTTGTTGCATCGCTGCAGAGGGTCCACTGAACTGACAAACAGGGATTTTATGTGCGATGACTTACGCGCATTGGGACAAGCATCCTTGGAGGCTTGTGGCACCTGAGCTGAATGTGGGGAGAGTGGTAGTTGCATTTCTGTAGTGGGTCCACTGAGCTAACAAACACAGATTTCATTTGTGATGACTTACATGTGTTGAGACAAGCGCGTTCAGAGTCTCCCAGTATCTTAGATAAATGTGTGGTTGTTCTCATGGCAGACCTAGCTTCCACGACACGACCGAGAGTTCCTGACTGACCCTCACAGCTGTTGGTTTTTGGCTCATCCTCACCAGAAGAGTCGGTGTCAAGCGGCGAGTTAATTCGAAACCTAGCTTTTCTGGTCTGTGAGGATCATTGCATGCCCTTGGAGAGTTCTCTGGTGCCCTTATCTGCCAAGGATGCTGTTCTTTTCACAGGACACGATGAATCCTGGTGGGTTGCCTTGCGCTTGTGTGTATATGGAGCTTGCTCCTCCATAGGACTGGTGTTGGTGCTGCCGTTGGTGGGTGCCCCATGTTCATCACCAACATTTTCTTCCAGGATGTAGTCAGAATCAGAGGTGTCCTGAATGGTGATAACACTTGGTCCTCTTGTCGTCGCCTTGCCTGCCTTTTTAGTAATGATAACCTCTACCTTCTTTCGCCCAAGCGTGGCTTTTGGCAACCTAATCAGCAGTGGTGAGTCTGTCTCTTCATCTACATTGGCTACGGATCCTTTCACTCCTTTGTGCTTCGTAGAGCGGAGTTGCATTGGCACTGGCGAAGGTGACAAGTTGGAAGGATCTTCAATGTCACTGTCGGGGTCTGTCTTCAAAGCAGAAGGTTTCCCACCCCCAACCTGCTTCCTAATCCATGTCTTGGCTGTATTAGGTAGGCGTGCTGGCCCTTCATAATCTACCTTGCCATTGAAGAAAACCCTTTTGCCTCTCAGTGAGTTTGAATCTGATAATGGTGGGGCACCATGGATGACTGGGATTTTGGATGCAAGGAGGTCCACTAGTTATAAATTAGCATTTATAGCCACCAGCACAACATCAACACTCACTCTTTTTGTTTGGCATTGACTTGAAATGTAACCTGTAAGGGCCAGTGTCACGGAGGGCTGTGATTACCTGTGCAGATTCCAAAACAGTCAGGTCTGATACTCCCTTAGGTTTGCTATGTGAAGCACGCTCTTGTCCAGGGAACAGCACTGCATTTGGCCAATGAATGCAGACGAGTGCATGCTGACCCAGCTTCCCCGAGGCCCACATGTGGCCATGACCTTCTGAGACCCCATCAGCACCATGTTCTTGGCTTTGAGTAATGCAACAAACCAATTTGTGAAGTGAGAAGCTTCTTTACAAGCTTGTGGTCCTCTCGCTCATCGCTTGCATTGTCCAGAGTATGGTCACCACTATCTAATGTGAGATCAACAACGTCAGGTCCCACCTCACTGTGTTCCTTCGCTTTACCCTTAGTGTTTGACCTGTCTTGGTCAAATGAGTCTGTAACACACGCCAGAGACAATCGGTTGCTGACAAGACCACCGCAACGTGAGAATGTGAATCAGAAGAGGACAGTGGAGCATACTATATGTGTGCTTTGAAATGACCAATTATGGCATCCGAGTCAGCACAACAACACTCCAAGAAAAACTATGTATACCCAGTTGTATCTTGTATCAGTGAATTATAAGCATATGAATTAAGTACTTACATCCTCTGCACCAGGCATAGTGTATGAATATCCCAGCGAGGCATCTTGGTTGACAATGCTTCCTGCCATAACAAATGCTGCTTCGATGCCATGGGTCTTTGACAGAGCAGCGAACTGGAGTATGGTTAGCTGTGCTTGCTATGCTGCTGCATAACGACTCACCAACTGGGTCAGTCTTTTTGCAGATTTATGGAACATTTGTTGCCTTTGGCCAACTGTCTTCCCAGCTTCAGTATACTGTGTACTCTCCTCAAACTTTGTGAGTATTTTTTGTCAGGTTTCAGGGTAATCCTTCTTGAACAGCTCGTAGCACCGCCTGTGGACTGTGACCACTGAATTATGATTAGTATACAATGATACATCACTTGCACCATACCCTTACATTTAGTATCAGTAGTGCCAACTTGTGCTCCAGTCTTCCAGAGGCAATTAAGTTCATCCTGGGTGTTCTGGGAAAAATACTTGGAATACTTGTTCCAGTCATTTGCCGAGTTCAAACGTGCATATTTCTTCACAAAGCGATCAATTAATTGTTGGGGTGGTTGACCAGAACGGACTGCGAGGTCAGTAAGGTATGTAGTGATATGGTCAAGTCCCTCTTGGACCATATCTAGAACAGCGTTGGACGGTCTTCCAACCACAAATTGGCTGCCCTCGCTGTCATCCAAATCAACATGGCTCTCTTCATTGGGGGGCAAGGCAGCTGCATCCGCAGACGGAGTATACGAAGTCTACCAGTGTAGAAGTGAGTTAGTAAGTGAAGGTTCATCCCCAGATGGAATAACATGCCTCCACAGGTTGATCGGCTTGAGCTGGCTCAAAGCCTAGTGCATCCAGCGCTGCACTAGGTGCAAGCCCTGGATTGGCAGGGGGTATGATAGCGGCCCCATCATGTGACATTGCCATAGATGTTGCAACCTCAGGTCTGGGCATATCAGACCCCAACTTGGCATCCGAACGCAGTGTTGGCTGAAGCTGCATGGAGGTCGGGTTGTCCACAGATGAAACATTTGATTCCTTTGCCAGAGCAGTCAGTTTATGGCATTGAAGTAATGGTAGATGTACATACTTCGTGGGGGCACGTGGGAGGCTCGGAGGATGAGGGGTACATACCACCAATGGGTGGAGCACAAGGCTCGCGAGAGTGTAAGTGCTTGGCTGTCAGGACTTCTGGCCCACCAGAAGGCTCTCGCAAGGCTTCTTGAGTCATAGGCGGGACCTCTAACAAAGCTCCCAAAATTAGTATCATTCACAATGGAGAAAGTCAAATGACCTACCAGCTACACTAGCAGTTGGGATAGCAGGAGCCTCGCCTCCACTCCAAAGTGGCTCGGAGACCTTACCCTTGGGCATTGGTGACCCTTGAGAGCCTAGTGAAATGGTTAACAAATATGCATGGCAACCAACGACAGCCGACCATACCAGTGGCTACAGAATTTTTTCTTTGTAAAAAGTCAATCAAAACTGTATCGTCGGCGGATTGAAATAGTTCAGAGACGCATCCAATCTCCAGTTCCTCGAGGAACGGATTGATTTCTAGAGACTTGTTGGGGTTTTCTGTGATAGAGGACAGCATGGTCTGATGAGTGCGACAAATTCGCGCCTTGGATATGAGGCCGCCATCACGGTCTGTGGCTTTGATGGAAGTGCGAAGCTGAGTGGGGGTCAGAACGGGAGGCGCGGTTGCATTCAGACAGCCCCCACCGCCCACTTGTATTTCAATGGAATCTACATCTAACTTGGACATGTTGAGCTGCTGAGTGGTCTGGTTGGAATGGGGATCTGAGTCTGACAATATTCAGAAAATGATGCCTCTTGCACCTCAACCACCACCTTCCGTTTTGGGACAGGCCTCTGCCCCACCCAAACATCAGTGTTCTCACTCATCGCCATGCATGATCCTTCTCTCAGAGATTGGAAAGTGTTACCATGCCTTCCCCAAAGGCACCTTTCGGTCTCGATTCGCTCCCCCTGCGATCCCCTGCTCGGTCCTCCATCACGTTGACGCTCACCCATTCTACTGGTCCTGGACCACGAAAGCTGGCCCCAATGCTGGCAAATCCTTCGCCATTCCCACTGTCCTGACCTCATGTCCAAAGGCTGTCCAGTGGATAGTCTCTATCTTCCATGCCTTCAAAACGCAGCTCACCCCTCAGGTGCTTGACCAGGAGACGGGCAGGGTTCTCCCTGCCTATGTCAAGTTATATCAGAACAACATGCTGATGCACCTGCATGCTCAGCTGGCTTGCCTTCGAGTGGGCAAACCCCCCCTGCTTCTGCCCCCCCTTGCGCCACCCCCCGGTCAGCTGCAACTAGAGCCCCCCAACCTCCCCTTAGCGTCATCGCAGAGCTCCAAAAGGAGATCGCAGCCCTGTGAGCCGAGGTCCAGGCCCTTCGACTCATGCATGAGGCAACTACACTACCCCCCCTTTCACCACACACTGCCCCCACTGTGGTGCCGCCTCACCCTCCCTCCTCTTCTGCCACCTTGTCTATGTCCATAGTGCAGGAGGGAGTCGCCCACCCAGACCACCAGTGGCTGCAGTCTGTCATCGACAACCAGTACTGCCCACCAGCATTCAAACATATCGACTCCTCTATGGTCCCATCCTACCCTCTCGTCATCCCTGAGGACGTTCAACAGGTTTTGCAGGTGATCTACGAGGCGGACGTCTGGTTCATGGGTTTTGACTCCAATGGTGACCTCTGCATTGCCATCCGCTCCCCCGCTGAGTTGATCATTGCAGCAGTTGTCATTCAGGTGGGTGCCCTTCTACCCCCTCCCCCCATCTGGTAGCCCTTGGCCCTTATCCCCCCCCTCTTCCCCTGCCCAGCCCATTGGTACCCTTTCGAGAACATAGTGCTTGGGGGGTGGCATACGCCCCCCACGGCCCGTGCTCACTGGGCATTACCAGGGAAACGGGCGTGTGGCCAGAAATGGACTGAGCCTTCATTTAACAGTAGTATAGCTGTACACTTTGTATCGGTAGTGGAGTGTGATATAGGGTAGACTACCCTAAGTACACTATAAAACTGATTTAAAATATATATATATATATTCAGAAAGCGATTCAAGCCCTTACATTGGCATTCATCCTGGGAAATCAACAGAGTGCACGGTAACAACAGCTGGATTAAATTATGTTTATATTTTGATGCAAGGAATGCTGGACTAACCTTGGAAGGAAGATTGAGGAAATGAGATGTTCGTTGATGGCGAACTCAATCACTTCCACCCCAAACCGAACTTGCCCTATATGATGTTAATGAATCAAATAAATATTAGCCTCATCACTGACGTGGGACCAGTGGATCGATCAATATGTTGTCAAGGGATACTTCAGATCCGGGTGAGGCTCTCTGCAACAGAGTGGTGCACATGGCGGCGCACGGCGCACCCATAATGACAAGAAGAGGGGGAGAGGGTCAGAAAGACGCTGAGTGTTGTATCGACAAAGCCATACTGTTGTCATATCCATACTTTTCCCAGTCACAACTCCAGTCTAACCCTGGCCCGCCTGACCACTCCTTAGGCATAGATGCAACTCCGGATCTAGTCCAGCCATCTCCAGCCCCATAGCTGCACTCCAGCTCAACTCCGGTCACTATGTCCATCTCCACCTCAGGACTAACCCCTATCTTCCTCTAGACAGATCCGCGGTCTAACTCCTCCATGTCGGACCTGTACCTACCATTAGTCGCTACTCCGGTTTCAGTCCGGCCACTCCCTTTGTCTGGTCTGCAACCTAGCCCAACTCTGGCTGGTACATCCAACTCCGGCTCAGGTCTGCTCCTGTTCCGCTCCGCTTCCCCTGATAGGTCCACCAATGGCCTTGGACATTTCCATGTCCAACTCCGGACCTTCCTCCGGCTACTCTGCCCTTCCTCCAGTCGTACACTCCCTCCGCTCTTGCACTTCCTCCAGTCCCACTTCCTCCGGTTCCACTTCCTCTGGTCCTGGACATCGCTCCAGACTTAACATTAGTTAAGTCCACCTCCAACCCTTACTTGTCCTCTTCCGACCTAGTTCCCTTTACCTACTTGTCCCTGCATCTGCTCCGTCGTCCCTGTAATCCTAGTTCCCCGTTTCTGCTTCCGCTCTGGTTTATTTTCCTGTCCCTGCTTTATTTTCTTGTACCTGGTTTATTTTCCTGTCTGCTTCTGCTCCATCCCTTGTCCCGACTAAGGTGTTTACTTGTCACCGTATGTACTCACCCTAGTTCTCATTACTATATAAACTACCATACTCCGGCCTAGTAGATCCTTAGATCAAATCTCGACTAAGATACTCCCCACTCTGTACTACCCACCATGCTCTCCTAATCCCATCTTGTTCTCCTGAACTCCGGCCAACTCCGGCCTCCGTCCTATCTCGTCCCCTTGGTCCTATGTCCAATCCTAGCAAGTCTCCTACTTGCACGAGGGCAAAAGCCACCTCTGTCCCAGACTCGACGCTAGATCAGGACTTATCCCGCCTCTGGGATGTCCTTCACTCCGGACAAGCTGTGCTCAACTCCGGACCACTTTCCCGTGGTCCAGACTTACTCCGCAAAAACCTGGACTTACTCCCTGTGATCCTCTAGTGCCCGGACTTCGTTCATTTGACCCGGACTTGACTCTCCGCACTAACTAGCACCTACTAGTGTCTGGACTTACCTCCTCATTAGTTCCCTGCACCTCTGGACCTCCTAGTAAGATCATCGAGGAGAACCAGTCTTGACAACTGTCCACATTGATAGGAAGCTGGGGAACCAGTCCCTATCTTGAGTGGGAGGACCAGACCGCAGGCTGAAGCTGGCGAGAATCAGAAATGTCAATAATTAAAGAACTAGACCTTACCTTGAGCAGGAACAACCTGTCATAACGAGGCGCAAGGATGGTTATTACGGACTATAGTAGGCCACACATGCGAAAAGGATGGCAATGTCAGAGGACATCACAGAATTGTCATTGGCCATCAGTACCTATCGTAAATGGTAATGATGCATACAAGAATGTCGCAAGAAATAGAACACTAACGTTGATTCTAATGAAGTCGGTCATTGGCCCTCTGCAGCAGAGTGGCGCACATGACACCACACGTCACGTCCATATTAATAAGAAGCTGAGGGGGAGGGGGTCAGAAAGATGCTGAACGTTATATAGACGAACCCGTCACGTCCACATTGATAAGAAGCTGGGGAACCAGTCCTTACATCGAGTGGGAGGACCGGACCGCGAGTTGAAGCTGGAGAGAATTAGAAACGTCAATGTTGATTAAAGGAACTAGACCTTACCTTCAGCAGGAGGAGCGTTGTAGAGACAGTCCTGTCTCTGGGTGTGTAGATTGGTAGTACTGATACTGGACTCTTACCTTAGCTATGTAGGCTTGTACTTAGCTTACTAAGCAAAAAAAAAATCCTTCTCTTCAGTGTATATCTTTGAGCTCAGTCTTGGAGTGACTGAACCACCCTTCCACTCTCTAGTTTCTTAGTATCCTTAGTCCTTGGGAGCCTTGCCAGACCTCCAGAAGTCCCTGGGTCGAATGCACCTCATCTGAGGGAGCAGCCACCCAAACACTTTGTTCTCTTTTCAACTGGAGCCCACCGCGAGGGATTTCTGTGTCTTGGCACTCCCTATCCTCTTTCTAGGTCCCTCTTAACCAACTACAGTCACTCCTTTGAAGTTTCCATCATTTTCCCTTGAGTTTTCAGCATCTTCTCCTCCTGCCTCCCTCGAGTTTGGCGCATATCTCGCTCCCTTTTGCGCCGGATCTTTCGCTTTTCTGGAATCAAGATCTACTCGTCGAGGGCTTTCGAATGGTGCCTGGGTCATCGCGATTGGTCCAGCGGTCGCGGAGATATTCGCATTTTCGCATTTGGGTGGAGTTTGGGACTGATAGGTCGATATCTCGGGATCTAAGGCTCGTCCTGCTTCATCCTTTCGTGTCCTAACCCTTCTGTACTATGGCAACACCATCCTATCACGCCGCGTCCATCCGTCCAGCCGTTCCCTCGCTATGCTGCGCTTCTCCTCCTCCCCCCCTCTTTCTGAGATTCGTCCATTCTGCCTCTGTTTCTCGACCGGCCCTTTCGTCCTTTTAGTCTCTAGTTCTCTCGATCTCGTCGATTTCGTATACGTTTTTACGTCGCGCGTTTCCCTTGCCGTTCCGGAGATATTCGCATTTTGGAGTCCAGAGAGGAGGGAGAATGATCCGCATCTATGTCGACGGTTTCTGCGCTGGTCCCTTATCGCTTCTAGGGCCAAGTACTACTCGATGAGGGCTTTCTAAAGCCACCTTGATCGCCCCAATCGCCCCAGCCATTCTGGAGATACCTCCAATTCTTCGCCCTTGTCCTCCTCCCCCTCCGCTTTTTGCCTTTTTTAGGTGCTCTCTCCTATCCTCCTGCCTCAGGACTGCTTCTTCTGCCATTCCCCATCCTTGTTAGTCAACCTCTTGCCGTCCTTAGGTCTGGGGACCACTCTGATGACGTGCGGAGTGTTCGTGTTCCCAGGGTTATGTGAGTCTGTGCGTTTTTGATGGACTGTTTGGTGTTTTGGAAGGTTTAGTGGGTCTTTGGTTATGGTTTGGTGTGGTTGGTGAGTGCCTGACTGGGGACAGTCAGTGTTTCAAGTGCCTGGGAGGTGTAGAGACAGTCCTGTCTCTGGGTGTGTAGATTGGTAGTACTGATACTGGACTCTTACCTTAGCTATGTAGGCTTGTACTTAGCTTACTAAGCAAAAAAAAAAAAGATCCTTCTCTTCAGTGTATATCTTTGAGCTCAGTCTTGGAGTGACTGAACCACCCTTCCACTCTCTAGTTTCTTAGTATCCTTAGTCCTTGGGAGCCTTGCCAGACCTCCAGAAGTCCCTGGGTCGAATGCACCTCATCTGAGGGAGCAGCCACCCAAACACTTTGTTCTCTTTTCAGCGTGTCATAACAAAGAGCAAGGATGGTGATTGCGAACTACAGCAGGCCGCTGTCACGCACCAAACAGGTTTGGTACAGTGAACATGGAAGATAACGCCTATATTGAATGATCCTTATGCGAAGGATAAGCACGACGGACCCTCATCGTAGCCATCTATCGCACAAGAAGACTATCCTGATGCGAGAGATGAATGCCAATGCAGACAGTCATCTATCGCATGAGAACCGCCAAGAAGCAGAAGAAACTGAAGGAATAACGTCAATTGTGGTATGAGAAAGGAATGCACACGTCTGCAGTCCAACTCCCATACCAGAACGATCAAAGAAGCCGAAGAATTGATGGAGAAACGAAGGAGAAAGAGAAGAAATGATTTTTAGCGCCCAAACATCATTTTTAGGCGCCCAGTGCCGGCATTCCGATATTTTGAATAGCTCCGTCGTTTCTGAAGCTATCAGGCATGTGACTATACCATCAGAGAGCCTAGAATGTGGTCTATCTGCCTGTCAAGTTCCGACGCAAATCCGTTCATTTCCCACGGAGATATTCCCCCCGCAATCCAGACGTTTGCTTCATCGCTCACTATGGAGTCCGTATTTTCTCTGGATCATTTCTCCGCTATTGCTGCAGATCTCCACTATGTCCTGCTCTTAGGACAGCCTCTCCCAGAGTTCCCGTGCACTGCCTGGCACATATCTTCCCAGCCTGCTCCCTCAGTCCCTCTCGTTCTCGGTCAGCGCATTCTCCTCATCAGTCCTGCGTCAAGGACGTACTTTGGTCATCTTAGGTCTATTGTCAAGCTTGAGAAGTCTTCTCTGGTCATCTCTGTGTCTCCTGAGCCCTCAGCCTATGGTCCCTTCCTCCCAGATACTTGCCATGACCATCTTCCTCTGTCGTTTGTCTCGCTTCCCTGGATGCGTCGAATTCAATACTCTATGCACTTCCCTACTTTCAGACGACGTCCCCCAGCACCATGACAGTTATTCCCCCACTTTATTGGCTATTAGGAAGAAGAACCCTCTCTCGTTCTTTCCCAGAAGAGAGCTCGTCAAGGGAGCCCATGGTTGCGCTTCAGCGGCGCTAGAACACATGCACTATACCTTAGTGTATGCTGACCCCCCAAAAAGACCTCTGGACCCCTGGTACCCTTCTTGTGGCTGTTTTGTCTCGGATCAATTCCCCTGTTTATCTCAGATCTTCCCCATTGTTGTCCCATCAAATTCCTGATGGTACACAGCCCCCCATCAAACTTCTTAGGCTGTGCATCAATGACTCCTTCTGCTGTGCAGTGACTCATCCCTTGCTTACTGATGCTCTCTTGCCATCAGTATTACTCTATCCCTTTCGCATTTTTGGTATATTACTCAGCTGATGACTCACTCCCTTACCAATCAATCTTGTCATGCAGCTTACTCATTCCTTTACTCAGCAGCTTATTCATGCTTCCTATGCTTACTCATTCCTGCTTATCCCTTGCTTACTGATCGCTTACAAACCCCTTACAAAGCTCTTACCAATCCCTTGCCAATCCTTGACAAATTCTGCTTACTCCCTTCTCTTTTTGTACTTTAATGCTGTGCCCCCCCATGTATTTAAACCCCTGGGCTCAGCCCAGTGAAAGAGACCCAATTGCACGAAATTATCCCTCTCTCAGACTCTCTCAGTCAGTATCCCCTCAGTTCTTTGAGTCTTGTAGGCTTCAGTGAAGGTCTAAAGGCTCTGATATCTCAAGTTTATTCAGTCTATTCAAGTCTAAGTGTTTCTCTAGGCTCAAGCGGAGTCTAGCCAGTCAATCCTTCATCTCTCAGTGCTTCTGGACGTCAGGAGCCCCCTTGCCCCTTTGCTGCACCAACCTCTAGGTGTAGTATCACTGTTTCAGTCCCAGTCAACCCAATCCCCGCTTTGACACTTCCTAGGCTTTAGGAAGAGTCTAGACCCCTATCCCCTTCGTCTTCTATTACTCCTGTACCCCAGGAGTATCCTGCATCACTGTCTGCATCACCCTGTTGGTGTAGATCCCCTTTCCCCCTCCTCAGCATATCCTCTCTGGACACCACGGAGGTAAACCACCACTCGCACATTTTCGTAGTCCTTTGTTGGTGTTGTGTTTGGGTTATTACTCCGACCCAAATCAACACTTTGACTCACACCGCACATGTGAAAAAAATGGTGATGTCGGAGTATATCGCAGGCTCATCATTGGCCCTCAGTACCTATTGTAAACGTTAACATTGCATGTAAGAATGACACATGAAATAGAGTGCTGACGTTGAATGAAGCTAATCATTTCTGCCCAAAATTCAAATGGCAAGATGGTGACTGGAAGAGAATCCATGATGGGCGTTAATACAAAGATTCTACGAATACAATGAAGTGATTAATTGGGAGAAGGACGAGGCTCGGGAGAGGCTCGTATAGAGCACTGAAGGAGGGGTGAGTTACGGTGCGCGACTGGAAGAATGTAGATAGACCTATGCTACGCACCATTGTAGTCCCCACCATGAACGCCCAGAATTGCCAAGGAGTGACGGGTCGCAACATCAGAGAAAGGAGTCATTCAGCATATGCGTGAGGGTCGCCCGATGTTTGAAATGGTGGGCATTGACCACAGTACAGGAATTGCAGTGTGGAGAGGGAAAGGACGTCAAATTTACTGTCAGCATGAGGGGAGTCCTAGCTAGCAATGTGGCCAACACATGCAATGACACTGCCCCGTCTTTTTTTGATTCCAGATTAGATGTGTAGGCTCTAATACTACTAGGATAAAAAGTCTATTGCGGACCTTCTTTTGTGTTGGCGGAGTTTGGTAGATTCCCACCCAGGATCAATCCAAACTTCAGAGATGCTCCGGCCAGGTTGGGGTTGAAAATGTGCGCTGTTGTCTTCTTGGTTGCCCAGGCTGACTTCCTCTCTTGGAGGGGTGGCAGTTCATGGTTTTCGGATGGAAGCTATTTGGGTGGTAGCAGAGCACCATACCAGTGTATCATAATATGCATTTACAAGTCCAAAAAATATCATGATGTGACTGCCAAAGGAGCCACCGCACAACAGCAACTATAGGCAAAATGATTGAGAACGTGAGACCTTCTTTTGCCGAGATGATCCAGTTCGTGCGACCTTCTCTTTCTGAGATTGTTGTGGGATCTTCTTAGCCCAATGCTCCTCCTCCTCCTCCACATGCTCTAAGATATGCTTTGATTGTAAGAGAGCCATCTTATTCTGCCCTTGCATCTCGCATAAGACCACCTCAGTCAATTCTTGTGCCATGGCATTATTATTTTGGGGCCAATTATTCCCCTTCAGGTGGTGGGCGAAACACTTGATGGTGTAGCGGTGATCTTGTAGCTTTGCCTTGTTCTGCCAATAACGGTATGCTGGTAAGGTTTTGATGAGGCCTTCAATGACGCCACCCTGGGTAGCCAAGAGTTGCTCAGCAGTCTCTAAGGACTGCCAGTCTGCCAGGTCAGGCTGCCAGTAGTGAGTGCGGAAGAGATCTGCCAGATCCTTTAGCAGCATATATAATGAACAACGATCGGTAAAGAGGGGGGGTTGCAAATGTGGATCGTTGGAGAACTCGCCATGGGACCCAGGAAATTTGAGTATGTTCTGCGAGACAAGCACACTCCGCTTCATCTCTGCTCCCAACTCAAAAGCTTCCCGTATAAACTTGCTGTGATGTTCGACAGATAGCGACGACTGTGTGAACATGATAGTGGTCCAGAGCAACAGCCAGAACAATGACTCCAGGTCGTCCTGGAATGTGTGCACTGCACTTGCATTTTCGATGAGATTGGCAGACATAAATTGCCAGGTGCCCTGTCCACTCATCAGAAAGTAAACAGAAAGCAAAGGAGCGACATACCGTGCGTGTAATTCAACGGCAGCTCGCTGTGTTGGTATGTTTTGCAGAGTCCCAATCAATTAAGTATCCATGGCCACCAACAATGATGATGTTGCCAGGGCTAAGGTCCTAGGTGAAGGATACCCACCGTAATTGCTGCTTGATGTGCTATGGAAAACAAGTCAAATGACATACCAACACATGGATGGATACAACTCACCAAGAAGAGCATCGTGAATTGCCTGGACCAGTTCCTTAGAGGAAGTGAATGTCGTTAATGCTGCTCCAACAAGATCTAGGACAAGGCAATAGTGGATGTGAGTGTTGAAGTCGCACGTGCACCCAGCGTAAACCGTCGACGAAGTGCGCACAAGACTGCGACCCATATTAGTGTAGACTTAGTAATAGCCCTCTTTAGAGTAGATGTTACATGTCACATGTCACACGTCACAGTCACGTGTCACACTATTTGTTGTATATAAACAGTGTTCATCGCTTATATAATATAACAGCTCTTGACTAGCTACCGCTACCATCTCTGGTTGTGCACTCCACCTAACAGGTGAGTTGGAGTAGCAGTTCCTCTATGTACATAGGTGTTGCTTCAACAGGTTATGAGCCCTGTGAGTGCACTGTGTGCAGCAATGCACCAGACAGCGCTCCAGCTCCCTGAGTGTCACTTTAACTAGCTTGACGCTGTGGATCACAGTGAGCTCCTAGCTGAGCCCCTGCACAGCCACAAGGCGAAGTCGGTCAACGACTTGCGCCAGACAGTGAGCTCCTAGTTGAGCACCTGTATTGCCACAGGCAAAGTTCGTCGATGACTTGTGCTGGCATGACCTAGTCATGAGTTAGCTGTTGACAGAAGTGCCTTCACTGGCACTCAGGTGTTTCTTCTTTTCTTGCTTGTCCGTTGTCGCATTCATTTGCTGACTCCGTTGACTCCCAACAGAACATCACCATGTCCAGCGCTCTCGACAAAATGGTTCCCCTTTTCACTGGCTCCAATTGGCAGCAGTGGCACACCTCTATGCAGGCCTACCTTCGGGCACAAGGCCAATGGTATGTTTATTCGACGACACAACCTGCTAACAGTCACGATGACCGAAAGGAGTGGGACGACAACACTGAGAGAGCGCTCGGTAACATCACCTTGTGCCTCGCCCCCTCTATCCAGGTCGCCGTCTCGAATCTCGACAGTGTTAAGGAAGTCTGGGACCACCTGAAGAAGAACTTCGGCGCCCCCAGTATTGGCTCTGCCTACGCTGAGCTTAGCAAGCTCCTGGCGACTACCATTCCCACTGGCTGCCATCCCGCTCCGGCTATCACCAAGGTGCTCAGCCACTTCGCTTATCTCAAGGACGCCGGCTTTGAATTCCCTGCCCCCGTGCAGGCTATGATTATCCTCTGCAAGCTCCCTCCTACTATGGAGGTTGTAGCTCAAATTCTCAGCCAGACGTCACCGGATGAGATCAAAAACCTCAAGCCTGATGGAATTGTCAAGGCCGCCACACTCTCTTTTGAGCAGAAAGGCGCCTCTTCACGTGGCGGTGGTAAGGGCCCCCAGGCCAACAAGCTTAGCGCTGTAAAGCGCAAGCCGGCTGACCCCAAATTCGCCCAGCAGCAGCAGCAGCCTCAGAGGCAGCAGCAGCAGCAAGGCGGGTCCAATGGCGGTGCGAACGGAAACACTCCTGCCCAAGGACAGCGAGGCTGCACTCGACATGGCGGCAAGAAGGCTCGCGCTCACCGCGAGAACGCCCAACAAGCCGCCTTCGCTACTTACATCCACTACAATGGACCAGAGCCCACCGTCGACCCTCGTGCCTTGGCTCACACTCCCGGTGCTGCCCACTACGGCCCCCCGCATTCGATAATACTATTCGGGCCTTCGACTTGGCACACCGTCTGGGGGTAGAGCCCTCCTTCCAGACCATCCGCACCCTCAACCAAGTTGTGTTGATGGCGAGTGCGAACCTGGACCAGCCCGAGGCCAGTCCCTCCTCGCTGAAGCGCCCTCGTCTCGAGGAGCGCATCACGATGTATGAGGAGGATGCCATCTCCCTAGGGGATGAAGAGCCCTTCGCCCACGAACCATTCGCTGACGACGAGTTTGACGAAATCGACGCGATGGTCCTCGACCACTACAATGCAATGTCGATGGCGATGGGTGCGGAGGCCAGCCTTTTCAGGCAAGTACCTTCTGCACGCGTGCTGACCAACACTGACATGCTCCCTTTACATGTGCGCTTTACGCTGGCACTGTATATAGCGAGTAGTAACTACAATTTGTCGTGTCGTGTCTCGAGTAAAGCATATATTTGTTCGTGTTCTCATGAAACGAGTGATGCACGCTGTGCTAAGTGTAAGGGAAAAATGGTTGATGATAGCGAACTATCTGGTGCTTTCTGGCTCCTAGACTCTGGCGCATCACGCCACTTTACCAGTGACATAGGTGATTTCGCCTCTTACAATGTGCTAAAGCGAGCGCACTACGCCAAAACAGCAAATGGTGTAGCACTAATTGCTGGCATTGGCACGGTATTACTCCGGTGCCTAGACCACAACTCTGGGGATGAGAAAGTTATTACACTCACCCAAGTGCTCCATATGCCAGGCGCTACTGCACGCCTCATTTCTATGGGCGAAATGCTCCAGCGTAATTACAAGGTCACTGGCGATAAGCGAGGCATTAGCCTCACTCATAAAGCTGAACGCCTATGGTTTGGGCCAGACCCAGAAGACGATCGCAACGTCATTTTCGGGATTAGATCTATCCCGATAATTAGATCTAACTATATTGCCTCCGTGAGCAAAGTCAATTACAACATTATGCACTGGAGATTCGGGCACCTGTCAAAACCGGTTCTCCTCAGCGATCTTACTAGGAGGTCCAGAGATGCAGGGAACTAATGAGGAGGTCCAGAGATGCAGGGAACTAATGAGGAGGTAAGTCCAGACACTAGTAGGTGCTAGTTAGTGCGGAGAGTCAAGTCCGGGTCAAACGAACGAAGTCTGGGCACTAGAGAAGCACAGGGAGTAAGTCCGGGTTTTTGCGGAGTAAGTCCGGACCGTGGGAAAGTGGTCCGGAGTTGAGCGCAGCTTTTCCGGAGCGAAGGACATCCCAGAGGTGGGATAAGTCCTGAGAGGTCTAGCGTCGAGTCTGGGACAGAGGTGGCTTTTGCCCTCGTGCAAGTAGGAGACTTGCTAGGATCGGACATAGGACCAAGGGGACGAGATAGGACGGAGGCCGGAGTTGGCCGGAGTTCAGGAGAACAAGATGGGATTAGGAGAGCATGGTGGGTAGTACAGAGTGGGGAGTATCTTAGTCGAGATTTGATCTAAGGATCTACTAGGCCGGAGTACGGTAGTTTATATAGTAACGAGAACTAGGGTGAGTACATACGGTGACAAGTAAACACCTTAGTCGGGACAAGGGATGGAGCAGAAGCAGACAGGAAAATAAACCAGGTACAAGAAAATAAAGCAGGGACAGGAAAATAAACCGGAGCGGAAGCAGAAACGGGGAACTAGAGTTACAGGGACGACGGAGGAAAAGCAGGGACAAGGGAACTAGGTCGGAAGAGGACAGGTAAGGGTCAGAGGTGGACTTAACTAATGTTAAGTCCGGAGCGATGTCCAGGACCGGAGGAAGTGGGACCGGAGGAAGTGCACAAGCGGAGGGAGTGCACAGGTGGAGGAAGGGCGGAGTAGCTGGAGGAAGGTCCGGAGTTGGACATGGAAATGTCCTAAGCCTTTGGTGGACCTGACAGAGGAAGTGGAGCAGGAGCAGAACTGAGCCGGAGTTGGATGTACCAGCCGGAGTTGGGCTACGTCGCAGACAAGGCTAAGGGAGTAGCCGGACTGAAACCGGAGTAGCGACTAGTGGTAGGTACAGGTCCGACACGGAGGAGTTAGACCGCGGATCTGTCTGTAGGGAGACAGGGGTTAGTCCTGAGGCGGAGATGGACGTAGTGACCGGAGTTGAGCTGGAGTGCAGCTATAGGGCTGGAGATGGCCGGACTAGATCCGGAGTTGCATCTATGCCTAAGGAGAGGTCAGGCGGGCCATCTTGGAAAAAAAGTGTGTTGGGGGGTTGCTACAGTGGACCTAGAGGACAGAAGCTGTGGTAGGAAATTGGTAACCCTGTAGTAACCTCAGTAGATGTTCAAGCTACTGTATTAGAGTAATACCTGTAGTAACTACTACAAGTCAGTATGAGTAAGAATGAGTGTGTGTGGACTACTTACCCTCAGTAGATGTTCAAGCTACTGAGGGACTAATAAGAAATACTACTGTGTATGTACGCTCTGAGGGCTTATGTAAGCGTCACGTGGTCGCGCACCTCAGTACCTAGTAACGCATGCTGGTTAATTTACAACACGCTCCCTTAAACAGTACGTGTTAGTAGGGACAGTAGAAAAATAACAAATGAAATCAAGAAAGTGTTAAAGATCAAAAAAATGAGTACTTAATGATTCCAAATGAATGTGTAGTCCGTTGCTCGAGAGTCCGAGGCTTTTTGTTGCGAAGGTTTGTGAGTCTGTGGTGTCGTTACCGGATTTGGTAAGTCACGTGTCCGCGATGGACGCGTTGCGCGTTGTTGATCCGTTTCCGCTCAGGTGAGTACTTGACGTGATTAGACTTGTTGTCATCGCGGCTAACCTTTTGCAGGTTCTTCTTCAACTTCTGAAGGCCGTATAGAAGACCTCCGATGGACGTAGATCGCAAGGGATCGCCCGCATCGCGTGGTAGGGGGGATTTGGGCTTGTAGAGCCCTAGGTAAGCGTTCCGCTCCTTGCGCTTGCGACTAACGTTTGTAGGTCGCGTTTTCAGTCGTCCGCGTCGACGCCTGGGTCCAATGACCCTGTAGGAACGTTGCGGATTATCTCCGCGTGGCTGAGCGATTGGATCGCGTCCGAGGTAGGCCGTTTCGCCGTTGTGCGTTGGACTGACATTTATCCACTCAATCGTAGGTCTCCCGCGTCGACGGATGGGTGTGTAGACCCTATGGAAACGTTTCGAATGGTTTCCGCGTGATTGCACGGCGTGTGTGCGCCATAGGTGAGTCGTTTGACCTTTGCGCCTTGGACTGACGTTTCTAGGTACGAATTTGATTCGTCCACGTCATCGCATGGGTCCGATGACCCTGTTGGAGTGTTTCGAGGCGTTGTCGGGTGGCTGCGCCGCGCTGGCACGTATCTGGTGAGTCGTTTCGGCTTGTTGCATTTGGCTGACCTTTTTGTCGTTTATTCGCTCGATCTTGAGCGATCCGCGTCGACGTTGCCGTCTAGCGGGTCTGTACGGACGGTCTGCGGGTCGGATGGGTGGCCAGGATGACACAGGTAAGTCACCGTTTCGTGTTATTCGGCGTGAGCGCATTTGCTGACTGTCTGTAGCCAGCAGCGCCGCATTGACTCGACGCGAGTCAATGTTGTTGCCGCTTGTCGTGCCATCCACGCTGCCGTCGCCTCCGTTCCATCTACCATCGCCGTCGCCAGTCGTCTCGTCGACAACTCTCGCCACTACCACCTCTCCTGCACTCTCCGCTCGTCCAAAGACGAATTTTCGACTTGTGGTGTCGATTGGCGCGATCTGTGGTACGTACACATTGGTATCATTGACACTGACCCGTTTCCATCGGATGGTAGGGACGGGCGTCGCGATTTCGCGCGTATGCGGTAAGTTTCGCATTTTGGAGTCGTTTGGACGTGTTCTAACGGTTTGCGGTGTATTTGCAGTCGTTTTCGCGCCGTTTACAGCGCTGTGGCTATCCGTGCGTACGCTCGACCTATCCGCCTGGTCCCTGCAGCCGTTTGGCTCGTCTGAGCACTGGCTTGCAGCCTCCACAGGTGAGTTGTTTGTTTTCAAGGTGTCTCGAGGCGTTCTGACGCGTTCCGTCTCGTTTGCAGGTGTTAATGCGCCCGTTTGAACGCTCGGGGCGTCCGTCTGTGCGCTCGACGCGTCCGTGTGGCTCCCGAAGCCGTCCATCGCGTCTGAGCGCGATGTTGCGCTCCCAGCAGGTGAGTCCGGCGTTCTCAAGCCGTTTTGACGCGTTTTGACGTGTTCTGCTTCGTTTGTAGCCGCTAACGTGTCTGTATGAATGCTTGGGGCGTCGGTGCGGTGTCTGCAGGCGTTTGGCTCTTCTGAGCGCTGCCATGCAGTCTCGACAGGTGAGTCTGACGGTTTGGGCTTGTTTGGGCGCGTTCTGACAGTTTCTGGCGTGTTTGTAGGCTTTATCGCGTCCATTTGAACGCTTTGCACGTCCGTGTGCACGCTCGACCCGTTCGTGTGGTCTCCGACGCCATTTGGCTGGTCTGGAGTCCATCTAGCGCCTTCACCAGGTAAGTTTGGCGTTTCTGGCTCTATTGGGTGTGTGCTGACGATTTCTGGTGCGTTTACAGTGGTTATCGCGTCCGTGTGGACGCTTGAGGCATCTCCGTGCCCAATCGATGTGTCCGCGTGGCTCTCAGCGCCATCCGTCTCATCGACGTCGCGTTCTGCGTCTCTAGCACCCAGGTATGTGGTTGCACCATCTCCATGGCTTATCCCAACCGTTTCAGCTTTGTTTGACACGTTCGGAGTGTCTCTGTGGCCGCTCGACGCGTGCGCGTGGCTGCCAATGCCATCCGTCTCGTTGACGGCGCGTTTCGCGTCTCCAGTGCTCAGGTACGTGCCTGCACCGGTTCTATGGCTCACAACAACCGTTTTAGCTTCATTAGACACGTTCGGAGCGTCCGTTTGGGCTCTCGACGCGTCCGTCTGGCCCTCCGACGTCTCCACTCGGCTTCCAAGGCCGTTTGTGCCGTCTATGGCGCGTTTCGTGCTTCCAGCTCCAAGGTGCGTGTCTGGACTCCCACTACAGCTGATCCCAGTCGTTTCAGCGTTGTATGACGCGTTCAATGCGTCCGCCGAGTCTTTCGACTCATCCGCCTGGCCATGCGAAGCATCCGCTCCGCTCCCAGGGCCATTCACGTTGTCCGTGTGCCAACGCACGCTTGCGAGGCGTACTCGCGGCATTTCACCGCTATCTGGGTTCTCCGACTCGATGGATATGGTAACGAGTGTGTCTGACTCGTTTGGGCTGTGCACGAGCTTCTGGGGCGTAGACTGCCCACTCGAACTGCGTGTGTGGCTGTTTGCGGCACCGCCAACTCTCTCCCCTTCGAGCGGCTGTCTGTGCCGTCTGGGTAAGTGAATTTTGGGCTTCGGGTGCCCGTTTGAGCGCTGCGCGTTGGCGTTTGCGCGTCTGATTTGCAGAGGTATGTTTCGTGTTGACTGATGCTGATGTTTCACAGCGTTTTTAGGTCGTGTTCGCGAGGATGGTGTTGGGCCGTCGCCCGTCGTCATCTCGGACGTCCTGTCTGCCAAATTGGGGGCTGGCGAAGCCGTTCCGTCATTCCGATTCACCTCGTGCGTGGTGCGCTGCCACTGCCGTCCGCTCTCGGCCGTCTCCTGGTTGTCTCCCCTCGACATACCATCTGGCGCGTTTGGCGGGTCTCCCGGGTCTTTTGGGTAGATAGATGTAGTACTGTTTGTACTCGGGGTACTGGGGATGCCAGCTGGCGTGGTGCCGCTGGGCTTCTCGTCGTGAATTTCAGTCGGTTTGAGCTCGGATGGTAGACCACTATGGCCTGTTTCACGATCTGTGTCGTGCGCAATCCGCTCCCTTCCGCACTGCTCCGTCTC
Source organism: Scleroderma bovista (assembly GCA_037178675.1). Classification (NCBI taxonomy): domain Eukaryota; kingdom Fungi; phylum Basidiomycota; class Agaricomycetes; order Boletales; family Sclerodermataceae; genus Scleroderma; species Scleroderma bovista. The sequence continues at coordinate 66,072 of JAYMGJ010000285.1, forward strand.
CTGGCTCCTGTCTGCGCTTGACAGTCCATCAGGTGCTTGTGGCGGTCTTATGGGGTTTTCTGCGGCTGTGCCGGCTCGTTCAACAACTTTTCCTTCAACAATTTCTGCGGTGCGCGCTGAGTCAGCGCCATCTGACTTGAGGTGCGAGTCCTCTCGGAGAGGCTCGTCTTCGTCGCTCTGTTCCGCTGGCGGCTCAAGGGCTATGGGTTCGTGGTCGCCAAAGATGGCTGCAAGGTGGCTGAAGAGAGTGTGGGCGAGCTCATGGTGCATGAGTCGTGCAAGGAGAGAATCAGAGATTACTTCCAATATGATGTACTTAGCCACTGAATTAGACCAGTTCCATGCTTCGAGTTCGCGCGAATCGACTAGTTTTGGTGCTGCACCTGTGAGATGGCTGACTACACCTTCCGCAGCTGCGCTATCGAGGATATGCGCGCGGTAAATTTTCCAGTTTTGATTTTCTCGCGCGAGTTCAGGGAGTTTGAGGACCATTTCACTTGATCTTTTTGAGGTAAGGATAAATCCTGTTTTCCACAAGTTTGCTTCTTCTTTCAGGCAAGAGCAGGGCTCATAACCTCTTGGAAAAAAAGTGTGTTGGGGGGTTGCTACAGTGGACCTAGAGGACAGAAGCTGTGGTAGGAAATTGGTAACCCTGTAGTAACCTCAGTAGATGTTCAAGCTACTGTATTAGAGTAATACCTGTAGTAACTACTACAAGTCAGTATGAGTAAGAATGAGTGTGTGTGGACTACTTACCCTCAGTAGATGTTCAAGCTACTGAGGGACTAATAAGAAATACTACTGTGTATGTACGCTCTGAGGGCTTATGTAAGCGTCACGTGGTCGCGCACCTCAGTACCTAGTAACGCATGCTGGTTAATTTACAACAGGCCATGGTTAGACTGGAGTTGCGACTGGAAAAGTATGGATATGACAGCACCCCTCGAAGGAAGTACTCCGACGCGCGCAAAAGCATACGCAGCGCTTCCCGGAGATCCACTTTCCAACTGAGGACTGTGTTTGCCCTGGATGTGCTCTTGGCAAGATGCCCAATCGAGCTTTCCCAGAGAATGAAAGACGTGCTTCCAAGCCCTTTGAGCTGGTGCACTCTGATCTCAAATCCTTCCTGGTTACGTCGTACTGGAAATTCAAATATGTTATCACCTTCTACGACGACTATACTTCTCACGCCTGGACTATGCCTCTTCGCTCCAAAGCTGCAGCGATTACGGCTGCCAAAGATTTCCTCGAAATGGTGCGCGTCCAACATAATATGCACGTCGTTGGATGGATGTCCGATGCTGGTGGAGAATATAAATCCGATCTATTTGATCAAGCACTCCTTGAAAAAGGAATTAAAATATATCAAAGTGCTCCAAGAACCCCCATGCAGAATGGCCGCGCTGAGCGTTTAGGGCGCACTCTCATGGATAAAGCTGAGTCTATGCGGCATCAAGCCTGCATCCCTGACTCCTGGTGGGAATTTGCGTTCGCTCACGCAACCCACATTTACAACCGTACTCCGGTAGCTCGCCTGCGATGGTGCACCCCCCACGAAATGCTTAAGGGGGAGATGCCTAACATCGACCACCTATGTGTATTTGGCTGTGGAGCCTTTGTCTATCTCCCAGCAACGGCTAGAGTGAATAAGATGGCTCCCAAGTCGGAGCTAATGACCTATGTCGGTGTTGCCCCTGGCAATGAGCGCAACTTTTTGTTCATGCACTCCACCAATGCAGTGTTTACCGCTGCTCATGCCGTCTTTGACGAGCGTCATTTCCCTCGCTGCCCCAAAAACAGGCGTGAACCTCTCGAGAACCCTTTCGGAAGGGCAAATCCAAAACCAGCCACTGATCGACCAGGGAATTCCCCTGATGATACCGACAGTGATGACGATGTGGAACACAACCATGGCTACCCACATCCCCAAGCGCAGGATGATGATCCAAAGCGCGAGGAACCTGAGGCTCCTGAGGAAGAGCCTAATCAAATAAATCCTCCCCGTACACCATCTCCAGTGCCTCCACTGGCACCGAGAACGCCTTCACCGGCGAGAAACCCACCACCTCTGGCACCGCAGCACCCTGGCCGAGCTGAACGCCGCCAGAATGCGCCACGACCCCCTGCAGTTAATATACCTGCCCGCCCCCAACGTGAACGTAGAGCGCCTTTGCACCCCAGTAACGTGTATGGTGAGCGGCAACATCCCGTTGAGCAACTCCGGGATATCGAAAGTGCCTCTCGATGGCGAGAAACAGTGGGTGAGGCCCCTAGGCCCCCACAACCAGACACACCAGACCATATCCCTGGTGGTTTCCCCGACACCTCTGCAACGCCCAGTGAGGAAGATGTGCAAAAGATGTGCGAGGAAGGGGGAGCAAACCTAGTCTGATACCTGATGGGCAAAGCCCTCAAAACCCGCGAGCCTCAATATGAGAGCGTCCACAACTGGTCCTACAAGGACATCGCTCGCTTACCCCAAGCTGAGCAGAAACTCTGGCGACTTGCTTGCCAAGAAGAGCTCGACATGCTGCGAAAGCGCAAAGTCTTTGAGCTAGTTGACCATCCCCGAGACCAGAAGGTCATAAAGAATCGATGGGTCTTTGACGTGAAGTCGGATGGCCACAAGAAAGCCCGCTTAGTAGCGAAAGGCTTCTCCCAGGTCAAGGGATTAGATTTTGACCAGGTCTTCTCACCAGTCGTGCGCTTTGAAACAGTGCGCCTCATGCTTGCGCTTGCCACACTTGAAAACTGGTATATCACTGGACTCGACGTTCGGAGCGCCTACTTGTATGTCAAGCTTGACGAAGAGATCTACATGGAACAACCCAAAGGGTTTGCAGTTCCCGGGCAAGAGCACAAAGTGCTCCGCCTCTGGTGTGCCCTCTATGGCCTTAAACAGGCCGGCCTAGCTTGGTGGCGCACACTCGATGAGTCTCTCAAAGAGCTCAGGTTTGAGCGCCTTAAGTCTGAAGCAGGCATCTTCTTCTACAAGAAGAAAGGCACCAACATCGTCATCAGTATTATCTACATTGACAACGCTTTATTCTGCGGCCCTAACAAGGCTGTTGTTGATGCCATCAAAGCGCAGTTTATGCGCAAATGGGAGTGCCAAGACCTTGGAGAACCTAAGGAGTTCCTCCGAATGCGAATCACTCGCAAGGGTCGCGCTATCCACCTGGATCAATGCGCATACCTCCAAAAGGTCATCGAACGCTGCGGCATGCTCAATGCAAAGTCTGCAAGCACCCCACTGCCAGCTGGCTACTATGCCGCCAAAAATACAGAACCTGTTGATGCGGAACTCCGCTCCCATTTCCAGACGGTTATTGGGTCCCTCCTGTATCTTATGTTAGGCACTAGGCCCGACATTGCCTTTGCAGTCACCCATCTCTCGCGCCATGCCGCGAACCCATCCCAGGACCACCTGTCCAAAGCACTTTATATCTGTCACTACTTGATTGGTACACCTAATTACTCCCTAGTGTACAATGGTGGATCTGGTGCTGGCCTAATTGCATGCACGGACTCAGATTGGGGATCAGACCCTACCTCTCGCCTCTCGCAGACAGGTTTCTACCTGAAGCTTGCAGATGGCTTGATCAGTTGGACTTCTCGTGCGCAGAAGACCATTGCATACTCGTCCACTGAGGCCGAATACATGGCTTTGAGCAATTGCGCTCGCCAAGTTACCTGGATTCAGAGTTTACTCGGTGAGCTCGGCTATAAGCTGAAAGCTATCCTGATTTGTGGTGATAATCAGGGGTCCATATTCATGGCATCCAACCCTGTAACGGAGCCTCGCTCCAAGCACATCGACATCCGCTACCACAGAATCCGCGAGTCAGTCGCGAAAGGTAATGTGGAACTATTCTTCATTGATGGTGCTGAGAATCCCACCGATCTGCTCACCAAGAACTTACCCCGCAAGAAATTCGCGAAGTTCAGAGCTTAATTAGGCTTACAATTTCCCTCTGGCAGCATCTAGCGCCTTATTCGCTGAAGTGCTCTACGTGCAGCACAGCGAGGGGGAGTGTTGAAGTCGCACGTGCACCCGGCGTAAACCGTCGACGAAGTGCACACAAGACTGCGACCCATATTAGTGTAGACTTAGTAATAGCCCTCTTTAGAGTAGATGTTACATGTCACACGTCACGTGTCACAGTCATGTGTCACACTATTTGTTGTATATAAACAGTGTTCATTGCTTATATAATATAACAGCTCTTGACTAGCTACCGCTACCATCTCTGGTTGTGCACTCCACCTAACAGGTGAGTTGGAGTAGCAGTTCCTCTACGTACATAGGTGTTGCTTCAACAGTGAGGGGTAATTTCCAGTCCCTTTTGACAAGCCCAATGACACCAAGAGTACTTTTGCATCTGCGTCTTTTGTTGAGGCGAACACTCCACATCACCGCTCGTGAGACATTGCAGAACGTGGGGAACATGGCTTGCAGTGAGTTCAGCGTAGATGTGACCTTCTGGAATGATATCATCACCATCGAGACACCAGGAATCCTTGAGGAAGACAATGCAGTTCCTTTTGGGGTTATATGCAGGGCAGGCGCATGTTGCGCGGCCAAAGGGGGTAGTAGAATAAATGTCGGGGCGGGCAAAAATAACCATAAATGGAAGGCCATTTGTGGTTCTTGGGACAGTGGTTTTGAACATGACTGTGTCCTCAGGCAAGTCTAGTTTGGACCTGGCAAGTTTTGCTTCATTGATGGAAGCAGGAGAGATCGTGGTGTCAATGCCTCGTAGTGCCCGGGGAGCCTGCGAATATCGAGACAAGAATCTGATGAGAGCCGAGTTGATGTTATAGAAGATGGGTTCTGTAACGATGGCTCCATCTCTTTCCCATCAAATGATGCGGGCGTGGTCACGATTGACGTATACGGAGTAACAGTGGGTACGAAATTGTGAGGCAAGCTGTGATGTAGCGTAAGCCCTGATTTGACCTAAGGTGTTGGTCTTGTTGGGGGTTGCAGCAATGAAGGCTGAGTCACAGCAAGAGGTAAGGTAGACGACTTGAGGATTCCACGAACATCATGTGCTTTTGCGTGACTTTTGCGTGACAAGGAGAAAAAATCAAAATCAATTTGACGAGCACAGAGAACAAGAAAGTGATCAAAGTAAAAAATGTAGCGGCCTCAAATTTATATTGTCCATTGAGCAAAAGACAAAGATGTGATGTGTGAAGATATATTTTGAATTTTGAATGGGATTCAGAAGGCTTAGCAGGCAAGAAAAGTCCGACACAAATTCAGCAATAACCAAGGAGAGGTGCCATGCAAGCCGAGGGTGGACTGCAGTGGGCACACTGCACAGCACACATCATGGGAAGGCGGAGGCACTTCCACGAAGCGCTGGGTGCCAATCTCGCTGTGGCGCGAGAAGCAAAGCGTTTGAAACGCCTGTGCGGTGCGGGAAACCATGATATTGACAAGTCAGTGCAAGTCACGGAAGAGAGAGCAGGGGGAGATAACTCACCAGTGTGTATCCTGGTCCTTCTCCCGAGTCCAAAGCTGATGTATATTCTGGATCCAGTTGTCAATCATTAGTCCAGTCTTTACAGTGAATGATGACACTTACATTCTTTCCACATCACCTCCGAGTCCAGTTGATACAGCTGAGGTGTTCTCCGAGACTCGCAACTGGTTTGGGAACAAGTCTAGAGCTACCAGTCCAGGTACAGAGTTCCAAGAACTTACCACTAATATTTTTCTCCCCCAAACCCCGGCACAGGTTGACTGGGAACCTATTGACACATTGGAATGTGACTCTATCCAACTCCCTGGAGACTGTAGGGCCAGTGACCCTCCTGACTCGGACTGCTGTCGAAGGTTGCGGTGATCTGTCTCGTGCAAAGAGGTTTTTGATGAAGAGGAAGACCTTGTGGCTGTAAGGGGCATACGATGGCGCGAAAACTTGACGAATCCATTCATGGGACCATGGGACCAGGGATCTTCGAGGAGATTGAGCTGGGAAGTGGGGAGGCGGGGGCAGAAGAGCATTTGTGGGGGAATGATGAAACCTGCTCTCTCACACTCGGAGAATCCATCAATGCACGCACAGCCACACATGGTGCTTCGACTCACACGCTTCAAAATATGAACCTCTGCATGGAGATGGATGCTGAGACTGTCACAGAGGGTCACAGTGATGACAAGAGTGACGAGGATAGCAGTGACGAGGTGGCCGCTGAAAGTGCTGCAGCTGGGCAGACTCGGGACTACAGCTGGGTGCTGCGTTGTCCCCCAACTATTGAAGCTGCAAAAAAGGCTTTAGCTGATCTTCGGACTGTCCTCAGGCCACAGAGAGCAGATAAGACTGGGTACACTGACCCAAAGCTCAGCCCTGTGCTTGAGGAGCGCCTCCAAGCAATGAAGGACTTCCTTGTCATATTCACCGACCTTGAAAACAAAGAAAATTTGGTTGGAGGGCAGTGGGGAAAGGCAGCATTGCAAGTGGCACGACGTCTGGAGAAGGGGCAATGGTTTGCATGGTGCCTTCGTCAGTGGACAAAGCGATACATCCAAGATTGGACACGCCTGCCAATCCATAAGCGGAATTCTCTGCCTTCCCGTATCGAAAACAAGGAACTTGCTGCGGAGATCAAGCTCCACTTACAGAGCATAGGCAAATATATTCGGGCTGCAGATATCGTTCATTATCTTGAAGACCCTGTGGTGCAGAAGCGTCATGGCCTATCAAAATCTGTGTCATTGAAAACTGCGCAGCGGTGGCTTAAAATATTGGGCTATCGATGGAAACAGGAAAAAAGGGGACAGTACATTGATGGCCATGAGCGTGAAGATGTGGTTGGATACCGCCAAAAAACCTTTCTGCCAGCATGGACAAGTCTTGAGCCCTGCCTGCGGACCTGGGACACCAATGACCTCATGCACGAACTTGATTCCCCCCCTCTCCCCCCCTTGATGCGTCACACTGTTGTTTGGTTCCATGACGAATCAACATTTTATGCAAATGATCGCTGTAAGCTTCGATGGGAACACAAAAATGAGGATGCAATCCCCCAGCCAAAGGGGGAAGGGGCATCATTGATGGTGGCACATTTTGTCTCAATGGATTACGGATTCCTCCAGTCACCAGATGGAGAAGAAAGTGCCCGGGTCCTTTTTAAGGCAGGAAAAACTCGTGATGGATACTTCTCAAGTGACGAAATTCTGAAACATGCAGCACTTGCTATGGACATCCTCACGAAACACTATCCAAACGAGGACCATGTTTTTATTTTTGACAATGCCACCACACATGTCAAATGTGCTGATGACGCATTATCAGCCCGGCATATGCCAAAGAAGCCAACACAAACATGGGGAGTTGAGGTGACGGTGACAGGTGCTGATGGGAAAACAGTCTATAAAGCAGACGGAAAACCACAGAAAATGAAAATCCAGATGGCCTCTGCATGTCATGAAAATGGTGACCCTCAGCCTCTCTATTTCCCTACTGGCCATCCACAAGCTGGTTGGTTCAAAGGAATGGAACAGATCCTCCAGGAACGAGGCTACAACACAAAAGGTCTCAATGCAGAATGCAAGGGATTCAAATGCGATGTGGGCCGAAAAAATTGTTGCTGCCGCCGCATTTTGTTCAATGAACCAGACTTCTTGCATGTTGAGTCCCTCTTGGAAGCTCAGTGCCACCAACGTGGGTTCCGCATGATTTTTTTGCCAAAATTTCACTGTGAACTTAATTTCATTGAGATGTGTTGGGGGTATGCAAAACGATTATATCGGCTTAACCCCCCTTCCCCAAAGGAGGCTGATCTCGAGCGGAATGTCATCACTGCGCTCACTGCAATACCACTCACCTCAATGAGACGGTAAGCTGGTTTTATTTGTGTATTTTATTAACTCACATCAATGCCTATGTCTATAGCTTTGGTATGCGATCTCGTAGGTTTATTGATGCCTACCGATGTGGCCTCAATGGTGCTCAAGCTGCCTGGGCTGTGAAGAAGTACCGAGGCCATTGAGTCTTCCCAGAAACATTGCTGGCAGACCTGGACAAGGCCACCAACTCTTGCTCACCCTAATCACAGACGAAGGGGATAGGGGTCTGGACTCTTCCTAAAGCCTAGGAAGTGTCAAAGCGGGGATTGGGTAGACTGAGACTGAAACAGCGATACTACACCTAGAGATGGGTGCAGCAAGGGGACAAGGGGGCTCCTGATGTCCAGAAGCAATGAGAGATGAAGGATTGACTGGCTAGACTCCGCTTGAGCCTAGAGACACACTTGGACTTGAATAGACTGAATAAACTTGAGATATCAGAGTCTTTAGACCTTCACTGAAGCCTACAAGACTCAAAGAGCTGAGGGGATACTGACTGAGAGAGTCTGAGAGAGGGATAATTTCGTGCAATTGGGTCTTTTTTCACTGGGCTGAGCCCAGGGGTTTAAATACATGGGGGGGGCACAGCATTAAAGTACAAAAAGAGAAGGGAGTAAGCAGAATTTGTCAAGGATTGGTAAGGGATTGGTAAGAGCTTTGTAAGGGGTTTGTAAGCGATCAGTAAGCAAGGGATAAGCAGGAATGAGTAAGCATAGGAAGCATGAATAAGCTGCTGAGTAAAGGAATGAGTAAGCTGCATGACAAGATTGATTGGTAAGGGAGTGAGTCATCAGCTGAGTAATATACCAAAAATGCGAAAGGGATAGAGTAATACTGATGACAAGAGAGCATCAGTAAGCAAGGGATGAGTCACTGCACAGCAGAAGGAGTCATTGATGCACAGCCTAAGAAGTTTGATGGGGGGCTGTGTACCATCAGGAATTTGATGGGACAACAATGGGGAAGATCTGAGATTAATAGGGGGATTGATCCGAGACAAAACAGCCACAAGAAGGGTACCAGGGGTCCAGAGGTCTTTTTGGGGGGGTCAGCATACACTAAGGTATAGTGCATGTGTTCTAGCGCCGTGTCAAGACTGGTTCTCCTCAACGATCTTACTAGGAGGTCCAGGGGTGCAGGGAACTAATGAGGAGGTAAGTCCTGACACTAGTATGTGCTACTTAGTGCAGAGAGTCAAGTCCGGGTCATACGGACAAAGTCCGGGCACTGGAGGAGCACTGGAAGTAAGTCCGGGTTTTGCGGAGTTAGTCCGGACCGCGGGAAAGTGGACCAGAGTAAAGCGCAGTTTGTCCGGACGAAGGACATCCCAGAGGTGGGATAAGTCCTGAGAGGTCTAGCGTCGAGTCTGGGACAGAGGTGGCTTTTGCCCTCGTGCAAGTAGGAGACTTGCTAGGATCGGACATAGGACCAAGGGGACGAGATAGGACGGAGGCCGGAGTTGGCCAGAGTTCAGGAGTTCAGATGAACAGATGGATTAGGAGAGCATAATGGGTAGTACAGAGTGGGGAGTATCTTAGTCGAGATTTGATCTAAGGACTACTAGGCCGGAGTACGGTAGTTTATATAGTAATGAAACTAAGGTGAGTATATACGGTGACAAGTAAACACCTTAATGTCGAGACAAGGGATGGAGCAGAAGCAGACAGGAAAATAAACCAGGTACAAGAAAATAAAGCAGGGACAGGAAAATAAACCGGAGCGGAAGCAGACACAGGGAACTAGAGTTACAGGGACAACGGAGGAAAAGCAGGGACAAGGGAACTAGGTCGGAAGAGGACAGGTAAGGGTCAGAGGTGGACTTAACTAATGTTAAGTCCGGAGCGATGTCCAGGACTGGAGGAAGTGGGACCGGAGGAAGTGGGACCGGAGGAAGTGGGACCGGAGGAAGTGCACGACCGGAGGAAGTGCAAGAGCGGAGGGAGTGCACAGGTGGAGGAAGGGCGGAGTAGCCGGAGGAAGGTCCAGAGTTGGACATGGAAATGTCCTAAGCCTTTGGTGGACCTGACAGAGGAAGTGGAGCAGGAGCAGGAGCAGAACTGAGCCGGAGTTGGATGTACCAGCCGGAGTTGGGCTACGTTGCAGACAAGGCTAAGGGAGTGGCCGGACTGAAACCGGAGTAGCGACTAGTGGTAGGTACAGGTCCGACATGGAGGAGTTAGACCACGGATCTGTCTGTAGGAAGACAGGGGTTAGTCCTGAGGTGGAGATGGACGTAGTGACCGGAGTTGAGCTGGAGTGCAGCTATAGGGCTGGAGATGGCCGGACTAGATCCGGAGTTGCATCTATGCCTAAGGAGAGGTCAGGCGGGCCATGGTTAGACCGGAGTTGCGACTGGAAAAGTATGGATATGACACGCCGCTGAAGTGCAACCATGGGCTCCCTTGACGAGCTCTCTTCTGGGAAAGAACAAGAGAGGGTTCTTCTTCCTAATAGCACTATAAAGTGGGGGGAATAACTGTCATGGTGCTGGGGGACGTCGTCTGAAAGTAGGGAAGCGGATAGAGTATTGAATTCGACGCATCCAGGGAAGCGAGACGAACGACAGAGGAAGATGGACATGGCAAGTATCTGGGAGGAAGGGACCATAGGCTGAGGGCTCAGGGGACACAGAGACGACCAGAGAAGACTTCTCAAGCTTGACAATAGACCTAAGATGACCAAAGTACATCCTTGACACAGGACTGACGAGGAGAACACGCTGACCGAGAACGAGAGGGACTGAGGGAGCAGGCTGGGAAGATATGTGCCAGGCAGTGCACGGGAACTCTGGGAGAGGCTGTCCTAAGAGCAGGACATAGTGGAGATCTGCAGCAATAGCGGAGAAATGATCCAGAGAAAATACGGACTCCATAGTGAGCGATGAAGCAAACGTCTGGATTGCGGGGGGAATATCTCCGTGGGAAATGAACGGATTTGCGTCGGAACTTGACAGGCAGATAGACCACATTCTAGGCTCTCTGATGGTATAGTCACATGCCTGATAGCTTCAGAAATGACGGAGCTATTCAAAATATCGGAATGCCAGCACTGGGCGCCTAAAAATGATGTTTGGGCGCTAAAAATCATTTCTTCTCTTTCTCCTTCGTTTCTCCATCAATTCTTCGGCTTCTTTGATCGTTCTGGTATGGGAGTTGGACTGCAGACGTGTGCATTCCTTTCTCATACCACAATTGACGTTATTCCTTCAGTTTCTTCTGCTTCTTGGCGGTTCTCATGCGATAGATGACTGTCTGCATTGGCATTCATCTCTCGCATCAGGATAGTCGTCTTGTGCGATAGATGGCTATGATGAGGGTCCGTCGTGCTTATCCTTCGCATAAGGATCATTCAATATAGGTGTTATCTTCCATGTTCACTGTACCAAACCTGTTTGGTGCGTGACACCGGGCCAGAACACAGGGTCAGTGGTGACCTCGAGTGAGTCCAGTCCATTTATTATTAAGTACATCACCTCATGTTATCACCTTACTTAAAGTATTCTCATTTGTCGACATTGGAACCCAACCTTTGACCCATCATGCCTGCTGCACAGACAAGCTTGCCAGCCCAGCGAGGACAGGGGACTCGCCGCGGTCGTGGAGGCACTCAATCCACCCGACCTATTCCCGCAGCGAACAAAGGAGAGTATTTTGACATTGCAAATGTCTCTGGCTCTGAGGATTTAGACTCTCCACGCACCACTGCCGTCACTCCCGCTCCCAATCACCTCATTATCCGTACTGAATCTATCAATACTTACCCTCCCAATTCCAACAACCCTTCCCCTGTGCCGCCATTTGGATCATTGGCTGCAACTCCATCTGGCACCCCAACCAACCCTTTTCTGGAAACGTCCAAGTCGTCAAAGGGTTGCACTCACGACACCCAGTATTTTTTCACCCGGCTTCTGGACAATAGGGCACAGTGTAATTTCTGCACGTAAGTCAGTATACCCATCAAATTTCTTGACACTGACTCGTTCCCAGCCATGAACCTTTCCAACCAAAAACAAGCAGCGCTAGTCTCCGCAACCATATCTGGAGGGAGCATCTAGCGAAGTATATTGAGCAAGCCGCGGAGCAAAAGTGGGAAGTGCTCTATGTGGAGCCAGTTCGTACTGCCCTGGGCAATGGGTACACGATTGAGGAAATCAGGACCCACTTCATCGCTGGAGATGACATCGAGAAGCTCCCATCCCATAAGGTGGATTCCGATGAACCTAGTGACCCCGATGGTCATGCAAGCATCCCTACTTTCTCGATCAAAGAATTCCAGAAGTTCTTGGCCTCGTTCATTGTGACAGAAGATCAGGTAAGTCTTGCGGTAATCTCGAGCTACGGTACTCATCCTTCCAGTCTATTAACGTTGTCGAATGCCCGGAGTTTCATGGCCTCCTCTTACTCCTAAGGGAGACATTAAAGGACACAGACATCCCACATTGGACGCATATGCATGACCTCATTATCAACACTTGGTATGACTGCTTTGTCGATTTACAAAAGCAAGCGGGGGTGCGTGACATGCTGATCAGTGACCGAACATTTAGAAGTAACTGACATGTTTTCAGTCTGCACTTGGCAACGTTTCATTCACCACGGATATATGGTCTGACAGAAACCGCAAGTCATACTTGGCGATGACTGGCCATTGGATCAGCGAAGACCCCACCACGAAAGCGCTGCATCTTGAATCCACCCTGTTCGCATTCCATTGTTTGAGGGATCGTCACACAGGCGAATCGTTGGCGCGAACAATATTGTATCTACTTGATAGGATGAAGATCACGCACAAGGTAAGTTCACATTTGACATCTGTTTGCAACTGCTGTGTCATTTCAATCTATAGACCAGCCATTTCACTATGGACAATGCTGAAAACAACAGGACATGCATTGAGAAGCTTGGTGAACTCTTAGCAGAACGAGAATTTGAAATTGTGTTCGATCCTGATCAACGCCGGGTCATGTGTCACCCGCATCTTATTAACCTTTGTACTAAACATGCCTGCGAAGGCTTCACCAATGTTGACGCCTCCGAGATAGAGCGTAACATCACCACTGACACAGTGAAGCGACATTCTAGTACCGAGAAATATACCCCAGTTGATGAATGCGTTAGCAAAGAAGACTACATCCAAGCGATCCGCAGCAACCCTCTCGACAAAGCCCGCTCTCTGGTTCGTGCAATTCGTGCCTCAGGGTTACAGTGCGACACATTTCAGGAGAGGATAAAGGTAGGAAATGAACAAGGCTGGTACAAATATCCGCCGGAGATGAAAGTCTCGTTGGTCGAGCTTTTGTGTGAGGTAGTCATGCGCTGGGACACCCTGCTTTTCTTGTTAAATCGCCTCAGAATATTAAGGCCGGTATGTTTGTTATAGCTAACTCTGTGAGTAGACTGACTGACCAGGACATAATCAGGCGGTAGATTACTTTGTTTGCATGCCCGAATGGCAAGAGGAGCTTGGTCATCTCAAGCTTTCGCCCGCAGAGTGGCTCGTACTATCTGACTTCGAATGCATCCTAACGGTACGTATTACTAGTATCATCTCATGATAAGAGTGTTGACGTTTCACCAGGCTACACATATCATACAACACACAATGTCGTCTGAGAGCCAACTGCGGCTCGGGGCAGCAGTGCCAACGTTCGAATTACTTATGTCGTCTTGGGAGAAGTTGGCTACTGATCTTCCCCGCCTCAAGCCATGGATTGACCACACACTAGGCTGGGTTTACAAGTATTACCGGCAGATGGACAACAGGGATGTTTACATCCTTGCCATGTGTAAGTGACTAATTTCTTACACTTCCAATCTTGAATTTTACTTCGAAACAGTCGTTGATCCAGCCACTCGCTTTGCATGAATCAAATGCGCCTGGGGGGCTGAACATGTCATGAAAGCTGAAGAGCTTGTTTTGGACACGGTAGGTTACTGTTTGAATACCTTATGCGCCCTTACAGAACTGATGACCGCTAGATGACGAAATATTGCGAGGTGATGAACATACGTGGTCCAGTTCCCTCCGAAGTACAGGCAGCGGCGAATTCCATCGATTCCATCGCACAGCGCCTGGGTCTCGGGTCACTTGGCTTCAATGTCACACCAGCCACTACGCAGGGTGTATTAACGATCAGGCAAGAGTATGACAAGTACGTCGGTGTGGAAAGGGAGCAAGGTGATCCACTGGTCTTTTGAAGCATAAGTTTTTGTTTTTGTTTTTTTGCATGAATGATGTAAGTAATACTAACACATTGGTAAAGAACAAGCGCATGGAATTCCCAATGATTTTTCAAATTGCGATGAACTATCTTCCCATTCAAGCTTCGTCGGTCCTGTGCGAGCGCGTCTTCTCATCGAGCGCCAAAACTGACACAAAGCGACGCAATTGCACCAGTCCCGTTCTCATGGAAGCCCTCCAGATGCTCAAGTTTGAGCGGAAGAAGCAACGGCTTAACTTCACCAGGGGATGGGCACCTGATTACAGTATCCTTGTTCAGGATGACCCTGATGTTGGTGATGTGGAGGTTAACCATGGTGAGGATCATGCATTGGACATTGCGAAGGTTAAGCATATATTGGATAATGATGACATGATGCATCCCGACACGGTGAAGCTGCTTGAATGATTTCGTTTTATAGGATCCTACATACAATGTATTCTATGCAGTGCCTTTGATATGCAAATGAATGTGTTTTGCTTGAAAGTTAGAACTTAGTCTCTACCGCTTACTCTCGTCATCACTGCAGAATGTGGCACAACACTACTTTTTTTTCTTCCTCTTATCTATGGCTCTGATCAGTGACCAACAATGGACATTCTGCAGTGGCTCTCCAGCTCCTCGGCCAGTCAAGACTCAAGACTCAAAGCCACTATGGAGAGAGCTTGCCCAGCCAACGGATATTGGCTTCACTCTCCAGCGTATGTACTTCCTTTCTTGTGTCGACTCACTCTCACTCATTCACATGTCTACCAGTCCTCGCGCTCGGGAGTGGGCCTATCAGCAGATCGTCCACCTCCCTCCCCTTCCTTCACCTCTCGCCCGCCCGCAAGCGTCCCTCTCCTATCTGCTACTGTCCCTCACTCACCCTTGACAGATTCTTCTCCAAGGAAGCGCCATGCACCCCTGAACGTCGTCATATTGTGTACAGAAGCTGACCCAGACAATTTCTCTCATCGCCTCAAGATATCTAACTTGCCCCACTCACACTTCCACCCTCGCTCTCAATTCTCGAACATCCACAAGATTCTATTTACTTTGCATACACCTTTTACACCAGCCTCCTCAAAGAACCAACCCTACGCACCTTCCGCTCTGGATGGCTTGAAGCACTCAGCAACCTGCCTGCTACCACATGGCCATTGCTGCCATGGTCACCAACAACCAGTTTTCAGGGGCCGCACTGACCAGAGATGCCGTTTCCAAAGCTGTAGCTGCCTCCGAGGAGCCCACTTCCAAACCTTCCAAGTCTCAAGTCAGCTCGCCAACCCGTCCAGCAGCACGCTGATCAACGACTCTCCGACCCCTGGTGTTGGCATCGCCGCTGCGCATATGATGGAAATCGGGCCTGAAAAGGAAAGGTAGAGGGGAATTGCGAAGGAATGGTACTCTCAGGGTCTCACTGAGATGCCTGGAACCGGCAAGCTGCATCACCACTTGGGATTGCTCAGCCGGGAAGTCGAAGGCGAAGAGCTTCATGCGGTCAACCACTTTGTAAAAAGGTTTGTTTGTTTGCCTAGTTTCATTTGAAGCTAACTTATTATCCAGTATGACCACCCTCCACCCATTCTTGACATCCCTCGAGTCTATTCTTTCGATTTGGTCTTCAACAGCCCAATCTTGTCGTTCTCAGCCTGACACAAATTCCTCGGATTCATTTATTTTTCTGCACGACATGCTATTTACCAACATTCAACTTGACGACTTTACACCAACTCTTGCACGTTTCCTGGAACATCTCGAAATAGAAGATGCGGAGGAACGCCAATGGATTATGATGGCTGTTATCAACATTAGCGCCATCATGGAGTATGGCGGGACCAAGCATTTTGCACAAGGTGGGCAGTCTTGGCGTAAGTCACGAAATCAATGATGTTACCCCGATCTGTGTCGCGGCGAAGCACAGCCCTGTTATCCACCACGAAGATGTTCACGAGGATCGGCAGATGGATGTCGATTGTGAGAGCCCACGCATTTCATCTGCAGCTGCTCATGTGTCCCCCGTGTTATCAGACGCAGACTTGGCGACTGAACTTCCAAGGTTCAAGTTTGCCATGCAACTTACATTTTCAGTGTTGTTGTTTGTTCTCTGTCATCCAACCCACAAGGCGTCTCAGTTCCCGAAGCTGAGTCTGAACCCATACCTCATTGTCATTCTGACATTTTTAGTGACCAATGACCATGACCAAACACGCAGATATGTTGTTGGTACTAGAACGCTTGATGCCATGGGAGGACCTCGCGCAGTTCTTCTCCACTATCCCTCAAACTGTCATGGCTGCCCATGTTCCCGCCATCAATGAAGAAGGATGGCCAATGCTCGCCAGCGGCTGCACCCCACCTATCTGAGGATTGGTACATGAGAGACATGGAGTTCATCGGTAAAATGGTACGTATTTAATTGCTGTCATTTTTGTCAGTCTGATCATTTGTTTATCAGCTGTCTATTGGAAACTACTTTGTGCAGTGATTATGACTCATAAGAAGGTTGGGATGTGTCCAGGAGATCTGAGGTCGTGTTAAAGTTATTAGCACTTATCAACCTTCATGTTCTAGGATGCTTACTATGGAAAATATTCTTGTCAATGAAGTGTGACAAGTCCTCAGTGGCCACTGGCCACTAGTGACTGTAGCGTGTGAAGTCAATGTCAAATGTGACTGTGACTGTTGATTCCCTCTGATTCTGCTCTCATGCAACTACCATTGGACGCCATTTGTATTGCTGGCTGTTACAAGATTGAGGAGTACATAGGAAGTGGCACCTATAGTAGGCCTAATACCATTCAATTTTCAACTGGGGTCCAATGCTAACATGTAAGATTCGTCTCAGATGATGTATATGGTGGCAAGCAAACAAACATTCAGAAAAGTGTTGAAGTTGTTATCAAGATTGCGAAGAGTGATGCAGACGCCGCAACTCTATTACGCGAGTATCGGGTTCTCCAAGAACTTGGTCAGAGTTGTGCAATCCCAAAAGCCCTCTGGCTGGGACACGAGGGCGACTTCCATGTCATGGTACTCGAGCATTTGGGCTCTTCCCTTGCAGATCGTTTTCGGGAATGTGGCCAGAGGTTCTCCCTTAGTACTGTGACCCTCATTGCTGCGCAACTGGTGAGCTAGGAATCTACTGCATTTACGAGTACTAATCTACCTTTTCCAAGCTTTCTTGTCTGCAAAAAATCCACTCATGCCACTATATTCACTGCGATATAAAACCGGCCAACATTTTGACCGGTACTAGGGATTCCCCCGGCAGGTTATACTTGGCTGATTTCGGTATCGCAAAACAATATCGTCACCCCAACACGCATATACACATACCCTTCCGCAATAACATTTCACTCACCGGTACCCCTGCGTTTTCGTCCATTAATAGTCACGCTGCCGAGTTGAGTCGACGCGATGACATCGAGTCACTGGCTTATCTCCTCATTTATTTTCTTTGGGGATCACTTCCATGGTTGGGTGTCGACAGCTTAGACACGGTCCTTCAGCTCAAGAAGGAGACTTCCATACATGACTTATGTTCTGGGCTGCCGATTGGTTTCAAGCTCATCCTTGAACATGCTCGTGCCCTTACGTTCACTCAAAAGCCTGACTACAGCCTGCTTCAATCTTACATCCATGCAATGCTGCCAGATGATGCCACAGCTTTTGATTGGCAACCCAGTTGCCTATCCTCCCCTACTACCTTGGTCGTGGTTACTCCCGAGAGAAATGTGCCATCTTGCAAGCAGATTACGCCTGCAACGCCAGTTGGCTTTGCAGAAAAGAGAGTGTACGTATTCCACTTCCAGGTCTTCAATAGTCCACTCCAATGCTGACAATTAATGTATATACCCAGACTAAGATCTCGGGAGATGAAAACGTCGGTGGCTTCAAGACATGCCTCCCAGTCACCCCGAAAATGTATCTGATTTGTACTTGACATTTTTCTGTCGCACTCCTGCTTGTCAAAGTTCAATGTTTGTTGTACTCATTATGTACAGTCAGTTTGAAACTGGTTCTGACTGGTTCTAACCGGTTCTGAGCCAAATAAATTTGTGCTTGGTTATGAAAAGTCAATAACCGCAAGCAGAGGTTTGCTTTAGTTCCTTAATGATGAAGTAATGGTTTGGTTCGTAAGAGCTGCATATGGTTATGTAAGAGCTGCCAAGGGCCAAAGCCGGTTTGGGTTTAGCTGAACTGTGGCAACACTACCAATCAGCATCCAGGAACAACCATGTTTCTTGAAGAAAAATTTGTTGTTTTCTTCATCAGCAATTTCGTGTGGGTCTGAATGTTCTGAAAATTATCTGAGTGACCTGGGTGTCTGACACTGCCTGGGCAATGTCTGGGGTCAGGGCACACTCTGGAGCCAGGACCATCAGACAGAAGTCATACCCATGTGACAGACATAGTGACAGACATATTTACAGAAGCATTTCAGGTCATGTCCAGATCCTATCAGTCCAATCAGACCAAGGTCCTGTGCCAGGTGTTGTCCAAACCATGCACTACAAGTGAACACCAGAGTTGTAACTAAAATACAAGCATATTTGCATGGTGATCAATGTACTTATTGACATAGTAAGCCTTAAAAGCATCTAAAGACTCAGAGAAGTGGAGGTCGACAGGAATAAATTCACTGCCATACACTCCAATGAGGTGTGCCCCACGCACCACCGAATCCAGAGAGACGACACATTGGACACGATGCCCGTCGTTATCCACTTCTGGTGCCACAATCCACATGCCTGTCACCTCATCTGGCTCATCAGCAACTGGGATAAACCAGTCAACTAACGCGCACGAGTAGGTGTGTCCCGCATGTAAACAAGAAAAGAATAGACGCACCCTTCCCACCATCAGACTACGAAAGCCTTCTGTATCTACACCTCCCTTAGCCACATATACACAGTCATAACGTGGGGGGCCCCCCTGCCAAGATGGTGTCGCGCGTATTATTTCGCGGCGCATACCCCCTACGCCCGACTGATCACTCGGTGCACAGAATGTCACTGCAGCAGAATGAAATACCCGTAGTTTTCCATCAAAGCGGGGGCAGAGGCGCAGATCTACACGATCCCCTGGTATCTCTGCATCAGGGCTGACCTGGTCGTAAAGGAAACAGCGGATTGCCTCTTGCAGTCCCTGGAGACCAAGACGGTCTGCTACATGCGAGACCCTACCAGACACACGATACACTACATAAATAGTACGTCAATAGCATAGACAACGAATAGAAATGATGGACGCACCTGGGTGAAATGCCAATTTGACTGTATATGTTGCTGGGTCATCGTCCACCGCACCCCCTTCGTCAAGTTCTACATCCACCCTTACAGCCTCCATTCCAGCTGGAAGAAGTGGTCCGTCCAACATGCCGTGCTCTGTGAACCATCTTCGTGCTGCAGCTAGCTTGTCAAGGCGTTGATTTGTGATGAGCATCTGTCCGAGCGCGTTGAACTTGTTGGAGCGTCACCATGGTTCCTTCACAGCTCTGATGTGCTTCGATTCTGTAATCGATGAACACAACCCGTTTGGCGCGCCGAATAACTTGATCAGTTCACGATAGTGAACCATGGCATGTTGGCGCAGAAGGGACAAATGCACACGCACACCGGACGTTATGAAAATGGCACGTTCGCGATGGAAGCGATCTACGGCCGCGTCGATTGCATCCAAAGTGACTTCACTAAGGACGGAACGCCGGACCAAATAACAGAAGTCGAGGAGTGCGCTCAGTGCACGCACCATGCCTGGAGGCACATGGCCAGCTATGGCTGGCAAGTATACCTTCCCATTCACAAAATTATAAGAGATATATTTATATGATATGCACGACCTACTTACCTTCATCAGCGCCTTTGAATCATCTCCGGTCCACTGCTTGAACCCACGGCCTTCTGGAAATCGCCGCAGTGCAGGAAACGATGGGACAGCTGCAATCCTAATGCACACCTCAGTGAGTTTGAATTGTCTACAGATCACAATTACTTACCTGCGGTCAATGTCAGCAATTATTTCGCTGGCACGCTGCTTGCCATACTCAAGCTCCAAATACTCGTTGATCCAAGTAACGAGGTGGTCTTTGAATGTTCCCTTAATCAATTGGTGAAGAAGATCCGGGGCGATAAGTTCGTGGATGTCTGCGCGGGGGAAATCCGAAGTGAAAGGCTATTAGAATCCAGTAAGCTGGGCTGGAAGGAGAAATGTAGACACGACACACGCACCACGATGTCGTGGACGATGCCATAATCATTTGATAACGTTTGTTGGTCCAGGACGTCGATAAGTGCCTCAGAAAGCTTGTGGGACCAACGACCACCACCACCATCCAAGTTGTTGTTGCGGGCCGTGCACCTGATGCAAACGGTAAGTTAAATTGTGTGGAGCATTGGGCCAACTTACCGTGGACACCATCCCTGCACCACACCGGTCAACAACACCTGTTCGGGATAGTCAGCGATGTAGGGGCCAAGACCGTATATAACACGGCGAAAATGTCCGTCCGGACACAATGTGACCACTGGCGTAGTCATGTGTGGCTTCAGTGAGTCCAACACAGCCGCAATTGAACTATGGAAGAGTTGGCGGCGAAAACGGCGGAACGCGGGATCATTTTGGTGTGCTCCGTCAGCTATATTCATACAAATGAGTGTTGATTTTTTTAAAGTAGTACAACACCAAAATGACTCACTCTTGGGAATGGCAAGAAATGCGAGGATTGTCACACCATCACGGTGCGCCCGGCGGACATTGTTGTGTATGTTCCCAAGTGAGAGGTAGAGTGGGTAGTATTCTGTTTGACCTGTTGCAACCGATACCGTTGTCTTGTCACTGCCAAGAACTACTGGCACAAACATTGCGCCGTGTGTATCAGCGTCCTGTGCAATGATGTCCTAAGATCAGCAGGCTCGATATTAGCTACCTGAACGGCAATTGAAAAGGAACCACTTACAGACTGGTCGAACGCCCACTGCCCAGACATCAAGTCGCATACTTCACAGTGCCCATCTTCATCAACAACAACCTTCGCAGCATAGTCAATCTCGCCCTTGAAGTCAGGGTTCGCGAGCTGATGCTCAAGGACCACCTTTGCATCGCGGAACCAGACATCATACTCGGTGGTCATCCAAGCAGGGGGATCATCAGGCAGTGCACCCGAATACGTCACGGAAAATGATTGCCAAGGGGAGTCGCCATGTGTTGTAGCGTCAATCGTATTGTACAAGTCCTTGTGGGAATGAAAGGGAGGATCCCTGTCATACATCGAAGCCATGATGGCCAACAATTCGTCGATCTTTGCAGCTGACATCTGTTCGCGACTGTACAAGAATTCGGCGAGTTGGAAAGCCGCCCTACTCTCATAGGGACTGTAGTCATCTGGAAGGGGACTTGGGTTCGGAGAGGGTGGAGAGTCGGGTGGTAGATACTGGCCAGCACGATCGCACGGAGTTCCTGCATGGTAATGGTAAGGGCTCGTATTGTGTGACAGAATCGAACACACCATCAAGTAAGGGGTGATAACTCACGTTCCGCACCCGAAGACGTGGCCCTGCACCTGCGTCGGGTTCTTCCAGTCCGGGAGGACCAACTTCATCTGGGAAATCGTAATCTTGATGGTCCTCAACCGCTTCGATAGGGTTGAATGGTCGTGGATGAATCCCGGGGTTGAGGTGCCGCCTTTGTATGTGCCGTTTCACACCACCCCAAGTCGAACAGGTCTTGGCGCAGCCGCCAACACCACAGACATATATTCGGTGGCCAAATGGACGTTCTGGTGGGCGACGAGGCATGGGGATCGTACGTGCAAGCAGCTCACTTCTGAGCTGTCATTCGGAGTAGATATGTCATATGAACTGTGCAGTTTTAACCTACAGTGGCTGAGGGTGAAAAAAAAACAAACAAACACGGAGACAACTTGGTAACCCCAACCTACCTCATAGTCACCTATCGCCGACATGGCCAGCCAGCCAACACGCACTATCAGCACACGATCAACCAATAAAAATGCTCATCCTGGCAGGCCTGACTTACCTGCGGCTCGACGTCCCACGGATGTTGTACAGGCTGAGAAGGCAGCCAAGGTAATTGAAGACTCCCAGAGGGCAGTCGCAATTCAAGCTGGTATCCAGCGTGTTGCGTGTATTGAACACGATCTGGCCATGACGGTGTCAGATCAAGCCCAACGATTCAAGAAACCCAACTTATTTTTGCCGAAGAAGGCATCCCGGCCGCTGCAAAGCGAAGGATCGAGCCAAGAAGCGGATGGCGATCTTGAAGACGAAGGTCAAGCTGTTGATGAGGAAGAAACATTAGTCAACGGTGAGTGCTATTGCAGGCTAGTGAAAATAAATGGCAGACTCACATGAATTTGTGGTTTCAGTGCCAGACGGTGTCTCGACTCCCAGTGGTTCAGAATTCGAGCCTGGGGAAGATGATGGAGGGAACGAGAGCGATAAGCGCCCTGACCTCGTGCCAGAAGCCATCAGTTCCAAAAGGAGATCAAGGGGGTTACCAAAACCTACACGAGAGGCTATTACACAAGCACGCCACGACCTTGGCAACTACGTCATACCTGCAACACCTGCCGTTGGAGGGAAACGTGCCCGTGAGGTTCTCTCAGATGAACAATCAGTGCCAGGACGGTAAGTTAATATGTGTTAGTAGTTCTGCTGGCTATTGACTATTAGTATGGCAGTACCGGCGGTGACAGGACTCTCAAAAAGCAACATTTAGAAGCAACCAGGCGCGGTACTTTACCAGCGGTTAATCGCACGCCAAGTGGGCTGAGAACCAGGTTCCGTTCTACCAATGGACAAACAAAGGTGACGCAGGGTCCAACACCAACCCAGGCCGCCACTCCGGATCCTTTGACAGCATCATCCGGTCTGACTTATCGAGGGTCGCCCATCACTCCCACACCGTATACCGGCGGATTCCCTAGCGATGAAGACGATGGTTTAGAGCCATCTTCGGACACATTCACCACACCTACGAAGAGTACCGGTCAAATAGCCTCGAAGGCAGTAAAACCAAGGGTGGTGCGTGTTATTTTCGTGCCCCCAACCCTTGTAACTGATACTCGCACTATTTTTATGTAGTCCACCACAAGGGTCGTACCGAATGCACCGCAACAACGCCTTCAACGGTCTGTGGTCATCACCAACGCAGTAACCTCAACCAAGTCCCGTCAAGCCCCTTCAAATAATGATCTCCCTGCCGGTTCTTTGCGAACGTTCACTACGTGCTTCGTCCCCATATTGCGGAAATATCTCGGCACCTTGGAGAACCCCTGGGTGACCGAGGGACTCGTGTGCCCCATGCAATTAATATGGGATGGTGTGATGCTGGAATGGCCACACAAATTCTCTGAGGACGACGACAAAGTCTACCATTTAGTAAGTTGCTATCCATCATCGCTGCCTACAACGGTCCTTACACTGTCATATCCAAATTAATAGTGCATGCAAAAAATATACGACTGGCGAACGCAGTTTGGTAAGGCTGCGTTAGACGCTGTGGAGGCTCACTGGGCCTCGGACGCCAAGTACGGCAACCCTGAGGTTCGCAAGGACTATGTCGAATCGGCATTAAGCCCTGGTCTACCCTTTATGTATGGCCATGTCGAGGCCCTCGACGACTTGGGCACTATTCAGGTGCGTGACGTTCGTAAACAAGACACTTTACTGATGCTACTTTATTTGTAGATGTCCAAGTCTTTTCTCTCGCCGTTTATTTTACAGACCTTCGCAAGTCATCTAGCGGCTTTGGCCCCAATCGAGAATGTTCCAGCGCTCTATGAAGGATTCACAAGTAATCCTCCTTTCGGTGCACTTGTACTGACAGTAACGGCGGTACAGTAGACATATGATTGTGATGACAGGGTCTGTTACTGACGAAGTCATTTAGGTGGAGCGGGCGTTGCATTTGTATCACTCGGGTCACAAGGAAGGAAGTTCGAAGAAGGGCGATCTGACCTTCTCCGATACGCATTGGGGGACGAAAACATTGTATTATGTCGAGTCCGTTCGAAAGGTACACGAAAAGAAATACAACCAGATCATTATTGCAGCACAGCCGTACCGTGGGGGCAATCGTCGCATCACTGGGAATCAGACCCACGCTACCTCGGGCGCTGAGGTCACAGAAGGATATGAAGACGACCGTGCCCAGATTATGGTCTCCTCCGACATTGATCCAGAGGTATTTACGAGTCTCGTTGTTGGAAATTAACTAACTGACAATTCTCAGTCGGATGGCCCAGCGGATGAGGAGTAACTAAAGGTATTGTCTGCAACATCATTATTGGAAGTTGTCTAACTGATGTCCATTGTGTTCTCAGTCGGATGGCCTGATGGATGTGTCTCGGCTGCCTTCCACAAAGCTGGAAGCTGGATTGTAGTACATGTACTACAGTACCAATTATACCTATGAGCAGCCCATTTATACATTTGAATTTGTCATTACTACCAACATCTGGTGTGATCTGAGGCCTGCTGGAAGAACCTGTAATGTGTCTGTGGTGTATCTGGCTGCTGTCTGATGAGGTCTGAGTAGACTGTGACCAGACAAAATAGACTGGTAAGAACCTGTAATATGTGTCTGTGATGTATCTGGCTCCTGTCTGGTGCAGTCTGAATGGACTGTGACCAGACCGATGCCAGACAATGACATCTGACCCAGAAGGGAACATGCCTGAACTCAGGTACATGTCTGGGACACCTGGCATGTCTGACATGTCTGACACTGTCTGTCCCAGACACTTCAGACACACACTGTTTTGCTGATGTTTCAACATGTTCTGAAGAATAATATAGTATCTTATTTCCAATAAAACATGCCAAAATGCTTGCTATGAGAAAAGTTACATTGTCTTTTCTTTATTTGTTTTGCAAGGAACAGGCAGAAGAAAAAGGTTAAATTTTTTATAGTCCTAACATAATACATGATCTCAAATCATGTCTTGACAGAAAAAATGACAAAAATGATGCTGTATGATATTTGTCTTTTGTATTAAACAAAATTGTAAATAAAAGTGTATCTCTTTCCTCTATTTTTTTACAATGTTTTGTGATGAAACATTGAGAAATGCTTGCAGTGAATGAGAATTTAGGGCCAGCCAGGTAGATCCAGGGCGGATGGTTGGTCTCTTAGATGGGTTTCCCACAACATAAAAACCCATCTAAGAGACTTCTATTGCCACCGAGAACTGGTGCCTAAGGTGAGTCATGCAACCGCACCCGAGCTACAACGGTTACTACTTATGTAGTGTTTTGTAAACTTCCCGAGTCACGCAGCTCATTGTTATCCCTCCCTGTTCAAGCGCAGCGTTGCACCTTGGAAAATGTCATGGACATCAGGACACTGGCAAGTCATCTTGCCCAAGAGTTCTGTAGCTTTCGCGGGGTCCATGCAATCATCCACCACCGCACTGGACAACTCTTTTGTGATACCTCTTTACGTTGCGAGCGCGTCTGCATTGTTCCTTACCTTTCGTATCGTTTTTGCCTCATATCCCGTCCGCTCACTGGAAAAGTATTTCACACGCATACTGTGCCATTCAAAAGAACAAGGCCGAATTCCAGAAGCTGGACTTGAAGGAAATGAAAGTTCGGTCCCTACTCGATCCCTCATCACGGACCTTGGAGGTCCCGTCATATATGGCTTCAAGATGGCCAGATTCCTCGGCTGCATTGTATTCCTTGGACTTGCAACAGTCACTCTAATATTGCAGGGGGACGATCGTGGCCCTTTACAATTCCAAGATCTAGATTGTTCACAATTAGCTGTCTGTGCAACTGCAGTAAGTGAACAGATTTCCCCCGATCTATCTACCTCAGCTTCTGACAGGTATACGCCTCTCTGCTTGGGCTTGTCTCTGTGACTACTAGGTTAAAGTACAGTAGGATTGCAGCATCTCATCTCGTGATTGTCCTTCTTGTGTTGTTCTCCGCATATGCCTACCGGGATTTGTACCCATTACTGACTTTCACGCAAGAACCTGGAGACTTGCGTGAGGGCCGCCTTCTCTGGATCAAGGTCTCTATCTTGACGATAATAAGTATTGTTTCACCTCTTTTATGTCCTACACAGTATATCCCCGTTGACCCAGCAGTGTGTTTTCCCAGTCCTGATACCTTTTTAAGTCTGACTCCTTCTAGAACCCCTCGGAGTGCCCTCATCCCGAGCAGACGGCGTCCTGGTTACTCTTCTCGCTGTATATTTGGTTGGACCCCATTGTTTTCAAGGCTCAAAAAGTATCCCATTTGTCCCATGATCAATTGCCACCTCTTGCAGATTATGATTACTCGCGTAACCTAACAAAGCGCAGTTTTCCTGTATGTCGACGTTACTTTTGCTGCACTTACATCTCACGCGGCACCTTTAGCACTTGGACACATTTGGGGGCAAGAAGAGGTGGAATCTCTTCTTTGGACTTATGAGGGTATTCCGTATGCCTCTTCATTTATTTATCCAGTATTTTCTGCCAAACTCAATCCTCTAGGCACTGAGTGTATGCTACTGACGTTATTGCTTGTCCTTCGGGTAGGAACGGATTCATTTACCTGTATACTCAGCTAATCTTTCGCCAGGTGGTATCAACGCTCGCTGCTCCCATCGGAATCAACCAACTTTTAGAGTGAATCACAAGTGAGCTTGTCGTCTTGCAGCTAATAATACACTCCAGATACCTGGAAAATGGAGGCGAAGGCGCTATAATTCGCCCATGGGTCTGGATTGTATACATCTTTGCTGGCCAGTTCTTGGGGTCCACCATCTATCAGTGGTACAATTTTTTGACGGTAAGCTAAAACTTCACTGCATATTTCCCCGCCCCTGATCGTCCGCTATAGACACGCTCAATCGTTCGCATTGAGTGCATTGTTACGCAACTCGTTTTTGAGCACGCTTTGAAGATTCGCATGAAGGCAGAACTTCCTGACACTAACAAAGGCCTATCCCAGCCCTCTACACCCACAGCCTCGGACAGCTCCTCTATTGCGGAATCCAGCACTACTGTTGAAAGTAGCCGTGAGGGAAGCCAAGCTGAACAGGACCAATCTTCTGCGGTTAGGATAACAGCGTCACCTGTTGCATTGGGAAAGCACAAGGCTAAAGGCAAGCAAGAAGATACCGCAAATAGAACGCCGAGATCCAGCGCAGAAAACCTCCTTGGCAAAATCAATAATCTTGTTACTACTGACTTGAACAATATTGTAGATGGACGCGATTTCTTGATGATTTGTGTGTCCAAGGTTTTGGCTTGGGGCGCTCGAGATTTACAAATCTTTCCTTTAAGTCCCCTATACGCCTCTTCAGATTGGCGTATGCACCTGGTTCCTATATCGCATTCTGGGATGGAGGTACGATATTTATTCATCCACTGATGGTGATTTTATGTGTTGTCAGTGCTTTGGTTGGCCTTGCTGTTATGATTCTTTTGTTCCCGTTGCCGGGGTTGGTGGCGAACAAAATACAGTCCGTCCAAAGGATTAAGATGGAGAAGGTAAGTCGACACTGCAGGGGACTTGTAGTGGTGAGTAATACATTGCATTTTGAAGACCGACTCACGAGTTCAAATGGTTACCGAGAGTGAGTGGCTTGATATTGATGAAAGCCTAATAACCCGCTTAAACTCCCTAGCCATGAATGTACTACGCATGATCAAGCTTTTCGGATGGGAGAAGAAGATGAACGAACAGATTAGCGAGAAGCGGGAAGTTGAACTTACGTGGATCTGGAAGTTCAAATTTCTGGACCTCGCCAATAACGTCCTAAAGTAAGTTTCGACATCTCAGTGGCATCATTGCTGAACCATGTTAGCTGGATAGTCCCACTATTTACTATGATGGCTTGTTACATGACATACGTCTGTTTCTCGACGTGGGTTTTGTTTCTCAAGCTAATGGCCACCACAGACTCTTGTTATGGGGAAGGAGTTGACTGGTATGGTACTCTGTTCATATTCATGCATAGCCAGGTCTAAAGGAGGGTATAGCATCGCGAGTCTTCTCTTCTATGACAGGTTGGTGGACGCCTTAATCCGGAGTGAAGTCCCCCTTAGACCATACACCGCAGTTTTCGACATCATGCGAAGTCAGCTTCACATGATCTTCCAGTGGCTGATGCCTTGCATTATCCAGGGTAAGGAACCCGCCATTTTACTGATGTCATAATCGATATCCACAACTCTAATTAGCCAAGGTTTCTATTACTCGTGTGAATGATTTTTTGAATGACACTGAGCTCCTGGATTGCTACACCACGCACAATGAAAGGCCACAGACATTTCGTCCAGAACTAGACGAGTATTCAGAATCCATCGGTTTTCGAGATGCCATTTTCACCTGGTCGGAGGACTCAAATGGCACATTGACGCCCAGTAAACGCAAGTTCAACCTACGCATTGATGGCAGTGTCCTTTTCAAGCGAGGCTGCATCAACCTCGTCGTTGGACCAACAGGTTCAGGAAAAACGTCGTTGCTTATGGCATTACTTGGCCAGTATCAAAGATTGTAGACTCCCTCCCCTTCGCTTATATTTAATGTGCAGGTGAAATGCACTTCGTGCCATCGAATCCTGGCTCGTGGTTTAATCTCCCCCGCAAAGGTGGGGTTGCTTATGCAGCTCAAGAATCATGGATACAGAATGAAACCATCATGGTGAGTGCACGATTAGAACATGGGGACCCCCTTGATTCAGTATTCGGATGCAAAGGATAATATTCTCTTCGGAGCTCCCTATGATGAAGCGCGGTATAAGAAAGGTGAGATTTTCCTATCTTTTTACCTACCGACTGCAATATCTGACACACTGAAGTCATTTATCAATGTGCACTGGAGCGCGATTTGCAGCTCTTCGAGGCCGGTGATGGTACCGAAGTTGGTGAAAAGGGACTTACGCTCAGGTATAGTTTTTCTGACTTGACTAGGTAGTTTGAGCTCACATCACTCTCTGTGCAGTGGCGGACAGAAGGTGTGCACGGGAGAAGTTTAATGAAGTGACATCTGATTGGTAGTAGGCAAGGCTTACGCTTGCTAGAGCTGTATACAGCTCTGCGGAGACTCTGCTTTTGGACGATGTGAGTTTATATCGAGTTCCCATTATCGAATGACCCATACTGGTCATTGATATAGGTTTTGGCTGCACTGGATGTTCACACATCCAAGTGGATTATCGAGAAGTGCTTTGGAGGCGAGTTAGTTAAAGGTCGCACAGTCATTCTTGTGGTGCGAATGTTGTACTTTTTATCTCCAATTATTGCTAAAGGCCTTGTTTAGACTCACAACGTCACTATGGCTAGCGTAGTGGCTCAATATGTCGTGTCCCTGACCTCAAATGGTCGGGTTGCCAGCCAAGGGTCGATTTCTGAGGTAGTTGCTAAGGACGACAAGCTCGCTGCCGAAATGATGAAGGAGCAGGAAACATTGCAGATGGAAAAGGGTATTGCGTGTAACGCTGAGGATGTTCCGAATAAAAGCGGAGATGGCAAGCTCGTTATGGCGGAAGAGATCCTGGAGGGACACGTTTCGTGGTCAGCAAGTAGGTGCCATGTGCTCATTTAATATTTTGCTTACCCTGCGTTTACTAGTGAAACTCTATCTGACCAGTCTCGGTGGAGGTCACACGATCCTTTTCTGGTTCATTGTCCTTTTCTTATTGGCCATGGCTGAAGTTTTTGCTATTATTCAAACTTGGTTCCTTGGTTCCTGGTCCTCGCAGTACAACGATCAACCGACATCTGAGGTGGATGTCAGATAGTAAGGCGGTGGTTGCCTTCGTCTTATGCATCCTAATCGTTGTACAGCAACTTGGCGATCTATGCATTCCTTCTCCTCTTCTCGTGTGTCACGTATGTGCCAGGATATATCATATACTACCTCGGTACACTGAGATCGTCGCGGACGATCCACAAGAGGCTTGTTGAAGCCGTTTTGCGTACTACCCTGAGGTGCGCGGCTTTGGCAGGTGCACCTACTGTGTACTGACTTACTACAGATGGCTCGACACAACACCTACCTCGCGTGTCATCACTCGTTGCACGCAAGATATTCGAGCGAGTGCGTTTGGTTCATCCAGTGTATGAGTAATGGCTGATGCGACCCCAGTTGATGGTCCTTTTTCTCAGGGACTCGGATGGGTCATTGAACTCGCCCTCAGTATCCTCTTTCGACTTGTAGCAGTTGTTGTTCTGACCCCTGTGTTCCTTCTTCCCGGTGTCCTGGTTGGCTTTGTCGGGATATGGGTTGGCAGGGTATACATGAGGGCACAGTTGTCGGTAAAACGAGAAATGAGTAATGCGAAGGCACCTGTTCTTGGCCATTTCGGTGCGGCTATTGCAGGTCTAAGTGAGTAACCTTGTCGAAGTCATTCAACTGTATTGATCATTACTTCATTCAAGCGTCTATCCGTGCGTACGGAGCACAAGCGACCTTCAAGTCGGAGTCGCTCAACCGCATCGATCGGTACTTGAAGTCAGCACGCATGTTCTATAATTTGAACCGGTACAGTCACAATTTTATTCCGTTGCGGTAAAACCTACTTTATCTATCAGCTGGGTCTGCATCCGCATTGACCTGATTGGAGCATTGTTCACTTCTGCTCTTGCAGCCCATCTAGCTTACTGGCGCCCTTTGGGGGCGGGAAACACTGGTTTCTCTCTGAATATGGCTGGTCAGTTATCACTCACAGGTTTTGCTTTCTCAGTCATTCAATGCCTTTACAGTTGGCTTCAGTACCATGATCTTGCATTGGATCCGTATCCTGAATCAAGTGGAAGTCAATGGTGAGCAGTTTGTTCGTATTCCTGGCCCTCCTCTTATCCTCTTTCATTGTACAGGCAACAGGTGATTTCTTTGTGCAATTGTTTTGGAGATGGAATACTAATAATCTAATATTAGTGTTGAGCGTATCAACAGCTATATCAACATTGAACAAGAACCCAAACCAACTGAAGGTGGGAATCCGCCCGCATATTGGCCTGCAACTGGTGAACTTGTTGTTGAGAATCTCTCCGCTCGCTACTCATACGTAAGTGGAACTGTTGAGCACCGTTTCGATTGTTCATCCTCTCTCAGGACGGTCCGGAGGTCCTTCACGACTTGTCTTTCTATATCAAATCAGGAGAGAGAGTCGGCATTGGTACGCCTCACTTTCCCTGTTTTGCACTATATACCCAACTCAGTTTCTAGTCGGGCACACGGGAAGTGGGAAGGTAATGTATCTTTAGCAAGTCTTCCGTCTGACATTCGTCTTGATCTGTTCACAGAGTTCCTTGACTCTGGCGCTCCTGCGCTGCATCATCACCGAAGGAACTGTTTACTACGACGGAACTCCCACGACTGCCATAAACCTAAATGCACTTCGTTCCAACGTCACGATCATTCCACAGATCGTACGTCTCATTTGGCTCACCTTGACCCTCCGCATTGACAGTAATTTGATAGCCCGAACTTTTGAGCGGTACACTTCGTCAAAATCTCGATCCGTTCGATGAGCACGATGATGCTACACTTAACAGCGCACTACGCTCCGCTGGCCTCTTCGCCGTGCAAGAGGACATGGATGAGGGCAGACTGACACTTGACAGCGCCATTGCGGGTGGAGGTGGCAATCTGTCTGTTGGTCAGCGTCAGATCATTGCCTTAGCCAGAGCTATGGTCCGGGGAAGTAAACTCCTCATTTTGGACGAAGGTATGTAGCTGCAGTGTTCGAGTGATCCCTCCTAACTTCTTTCTGCAGCGACATCTGCTATTGGTACGAGTTCCGTTTCATATCGCGCACCTCATTACACTTATGCGACGTAGATCACAAGACGGACACAGCCATTCAGACTTCTCTCCGGCATGAGATGCGGGGTATTACTCAGTTGATAATCGCCCACCGTCTCCAAACCATAATGGATGCTGATAAAATTGCAAGTCCTGCAGATGTCTTTTGTTTATGATATATGATAGATCTAATTACTCACACTTCCAGATGGTGCTTGATGCAGGAAGGATTGTAGGTCTAACATTCGTTCTTCGTGCTCTTTGAATCTCATCGCTGCTCGACTTTCTAGGTTGAGTTTGCAAGTCCAAAGGAATTGCTTCAGAATGAAAATGGCATGCTACGTGCCCTCGTAGACGAGAGTGGTGATAAAGAGATGTTGTATGGCATGACCCATGGTGAGAAATTTACACCTGGAGATCACTGAATCTTTGCATGTATGTACATGGTAATCTTGCAATCTATGTAATACAAAGATAAACATCATTCATACTAGCGTGCTCGACAGCAAGTATTGAGTGAATCTAGTCAGCCAATCAGCATCCAGGGAAAAGCAGAAAAAGTTTAAGAAGAATCCATTTGCTAATAACACGTAGAATGCTTGCTGTATTCAATGCAAACTTATAATAGTCCTCTGTGTTCGGCCACCCGTGGATATTCTCACGATACCAGACTCGACCTTCTCAGATCAAGCCCTTGCCTTCTGTGACCCTTGAAGGTGAGTACGGGGAGACATGGGACTGGAAGCTGCCCAATGCGCCCCACGAACACCCCTTCTGGAACAAGCCTCCCCCGGGAAATGTGACAATAAGCCAAGTTCGCTTTCTTCGTTCACCACGTCCAAGTACGAGTTGTGGGCTTTTTATCTCTACTACGTCGTAAGTTCTACACAAGGGATAATCGGCGCGTCCTTGGTTCCTTGAACACTCCCCAGGGAAACAATGGTCTACCAGGCTTCAACTTCGGACCTTCACAATTCCAGAACTTGCTCTATCTCGCGGGATATGATCCCAGTAAACCACCCTTTACAGCGCCCTGCAGCACAGGCACGGGATGCGTCCTGCCTTACCTCGGAAAAATCAGAGATAGTTCGTAAGCGAGATCCGAGGTAGCCTGCTAATCCTCTACTCTGCTACAGTCAACTCGATCGTTCTCCTGACCAACGGCCTAAGTTTTGCCATCCAGGCAGTTTTACTACTTGTAGTTGGCGCATGGGCCGATTACGGCGAGTGGAGGTAGCTAATTCACATGCGACCCTCCTGTTGTACTTGCATCGCCTGACACCGAGTCAAGGCCTACCATAACCATCTTGTTCACACTCGTGGCCGTCATCATATCATTCGCTTGGCTTGGTGTCGAAGACCCTTCCAAGTGGCGATGGCATCCCCGTTTAGTGATCACGTACCAGGTATGGTCGAGGCTCGCGGGAAGATGGCGGGTCTAACTTGAGCTATCCCTGTGCAGGGTGCTCTCACCTTCTGGACTGCCGCATTTCCGGGCCTTACTCGACATCTTCCCGAGGTACAAGAGTCTGCGAGAGAAGCCCAAGCAGGATCAAAGACGTGAGCAGTATTTCATTTCTGCGTACTCATGTCTAACTAGGTCAAGGCTTGAAGAACATACCAAATTCGAGTCATTGTCCCGAAATCGTGTCTCCAATATATCGTTTGCTGTGTCTTCTGTAG
Source organism: Scleroderma bovista (assembly GCA_037178675.1). Taxonomy (NCBI): domain Eukaryota; kingdom Fungi; phylum Basidiomycota; class Agaricomycetes; order Boletales; family Sclerodermataceae; genus Scleroderma; species Scleroderma bovista. Next base: position 99,595 of record JAYMGJ010000285.1, read on the forward strand.
GCGAAGTTTTCATCCTTGTCATCATGGTCGGTATCCTCGAGGCGATGAAAGTGGGTGACAGTACAGAAAACAATACGAAAGCTTTCAGCGTGTTGATAGCTTTTTCCGGAGCAGTTTGGTGTAAGTGACCCAAGTAGGTATCAAAAGTTTCATCGCGTGATTTGTGTTTCTGCGCTAGTATTGTGTGCCCTTCCGTGGTTTGTCCTTGAAAAGCGACGTCCTGGCTTGGCGCTTCCATCTGGGACATCGTTGTTCACGATTGGATTCCGCCAAACGTATGTCGCAGTGCGGGAGTGTTTCCGACTGAAGCAGACCTTCCTCTATTTGATCTTTTATTTTCTGATGTATGTCTGGCTTGATGCTCCCAACTCGTCTTTGAGCTGACCTGGTGTATAGGGGAGATGTCTTGAATACTACAGTGTATGGCTTGCATAGTGAACATTTCAAAATTAACTGATGCATTCTTGTTTACAGCACTGTCATCGCCACTCTGCAGAATAGGTAGGTAGTAAAATTCGAGGCTGGTGTGCTGTACTCAAGTATCTCTAGCGTCGTCTCGTATTCCACCCTGCAATTGACGCTCCTTCTCATTGTCGGAATCATCACGCAAGCCCTCGGTATCTAGTACGCTTCTATTCTTCGACTTGTTCTTGATCGGCTAACTTTTCTAGTGGGTTTTGGTTGGTCCAAAAAGCCTACAAAATCCCCACCAAAGCGGTATGGTCCTTACCGTGACACGACCACCTGATGTGAACTTGCTTAGATGTTGAGTTTTAACGTGTTCTGGATACTAGTCAGTCCCCGTTCGTGTTTAACCTACTATTTGGTGACCACAGTATACAGGTACTGACAATGTGGGGTCTGATTGGCATCCATACCGACAAGTTCGGTTTCAAGAATGTTTGGGAAATATGGCATGCATCTTCACATTTTGCATTTGCGTTTCCTGACATGGGACATGTGGTAGGTTATATCAAGCGTTCTACGGACTCATGGTTTGTCCGTGGTACGCCTATAGCCAAACCATGATCAGCGAAGTTTCTCCACTTCCACAGATGTACGTGATATTCCCTTGTGTGATTATAAATGATGTCCGTACCGGTGTCAGGTTCTTATTCTTCGCGCTCTTCTCCGTCGTAAGTCCCCTTACCTGCGTCCACCACTTCAATGACCCACCATCCCGACAGGTTGGCAAGACCTCGGCATTCATTGGACCACTAGTTTCCTCTGCAATCATCACGGCTTCTGGTGACAACGACAACATGCCATTCGCATTCTTGTTCACTCTGTGCGTCCTATGGATTGGGAAAGTCCGTGATAGTTGATTATTAATCCTGCAGAGGGACCGTGAGCACAGTGTTTCTCTACCTCGTCGACGTCGATCATAGTCGGGTGGAGTGCGAGCAATTCATTGAAGCAGAAGCGAGCCGCAAAGCATTCGAGGAAGATCATAACACCGCTGAACGGATTTAGATGGGCTTCCGGAGCATGGCTCACAGGCTATGATGACGAGCATATCAGACGACGTGAGGAGTACTAAGCAGCAGCGCCATGGTTTCGATTGGACTGGACTCTGAAACTGTAATTACGAACAAGCTATACATGGATGTTGATTTGAGCCATCTTTGGCAGCTCAGTCAGGGTTGTCAGTCAAGGTGAGAGGGCAATTCTTACAGTCCTTGAAACCCAAGAATCGTTTTGCAGACAAACATCACCTCCGTCATAAGAGCCAAATTGCGAAGACATGCGCTCAGATATCGTAGACTTGCATATGGCCGCATTCAGTGCAGTGATAAGCTGGAAAAGGTTGACGAAACACATATACATCAACTCGACTTATCAGCAAGACGGGCGATAGGAATGTTGTGCCACTCCGAGGTTTTGCTGGGGAGTCGAAAAGGATCCAGTCTTTAATGCGCTGTCACTGAGAGGCTCATCACACATGCCCAGTCGTGTTTGCCACGGGAATGTCGAAGGTAGTGGACCAGAATGCATCGAAAATATAGTGATGGCTGGCAATATCTAGATGAACTCCAAGCATCCCAGCAGCGGATAGGCTTAGTCTCCCAAAGCCAGACTCTAAGTTGGAGGAAGATAGTCGTTCCACTAAATTTGGATAGGCTGGCGCTTGGAAACCCACTAGAGTTACACTCACGATCAATCGAGAGAACGTGTAGTGACGGGCGCGTGGATGTTGGGCGTGAGCCTGTTAGTGGCTCTTGTTTGGTAGGTGTCCTACAAACACGACAAAGTGGGAAGGTGATCAGTTCGCGATCAACCTGCTCTCTCTCTCCACCACAGCACTAGTAGTTGCATGTAAGTACTGCCAGTGTGCATTGCCCTGACTGCCCCAAGATCCGGTGGTTTTGCCACGGTCACTTGTTTTGACCGAACTAGTCCCCAGACGGACTTCCATAAATTAGGGCAGCCGACGCCTGTTCTCTTCCTACCTTTACATCTCCAATGGCACCCGCCCTCAACCATCCGACCAGTGTCACCTTCATAGACGACGTGGAACACAAACCTGTCCACGTCGATGCTTCCATCTACTACGGTGGTGGAGAATCATTCACTCGTTCAAGAACTTACAGTTATGTACGTCCATTCACAACGCACCTTGGGCCTCGTCTGACCCATGTTATCTGTAGTCCCACATCCATGGGTACCACCCAAAGCGTGCTCCCGCTTTCCAGGAGGACAACATCACCCGGACACGCAGAATGTCCCATGACGAGAAGAGTGTTACCGGTCCACGCCGTTTCCTCATTGACGTTGAGGAGACCATCCGAGTCGTCCTCGAGCAGGAAGACACCGACGGCGACTTTCAGATCAGCATAACAGATGCGGGTCCAAAGTTAATGGCCCTAGGCACAGCAACTAGTAATGGCTTCAAGACATTTGACATCCGTGTATGTCGTGTGCATGTCGTCACCATGTGCCTTGCTAATATACCTGTCTCTCCTCAAGGGAACCTATATGCTGTCTAACCTGTTACAGGAGCTCGCTCTCGCCCGTGATCACGGCCGAAAACGTATCGTCCTTGATGAGGCAAGACTGACGGAAAACCCCGTCGACCGTCTGTCTCGCATGATACGGAACTCATTCTGGCACTCTTTGACTCGCCGCATTGATGGCGATGGTCTGGAAATTATCACCGCAGACCCGAAGAACCGAACAGGTCGTGTACAGCCACGCATCTATGTTCCTCATGGCGAACCAGCCATGGCTGAGTACTACAGAAAGGTCGCACGCGACAAGCCCCACATGAACCTCGATGTCCAGGTACTTCCCGCAAAGAACGACGACCCGTATTTTGTCAAGAGCTTGAACTCAAAGCCTGGTATTCTCGCCTTGGCTATGGAGGAAGTCGATGACAGCAAGGGTGGCCGTACCTTGAAAGGTTTTCCTTTCATTGTCCCAGGCGCTCGTTTCAATGAGGTACGTCTTCCCAAAATGGACTCTCGGCGCTTCTTGTCACAAACAGCTTCCACAGCTCTACAACTGGGACTCGTACTTTATTTCGCTTGGCCTCCTCGTAGATGGCCAAGTGCAAATGGCAAAGAACATGGTAGAGCATTTCATCTTTGAGATCACACACTATGGCAAGATATTGAACGGATCTCGGAGCTACTACCTGTGCCGTACTCAGCCACCGTTCTTGACAGACATGGCGCTTCAGATCTACAACCAGTTAGATCGCTCCGACATCGAGGCCAACCGCCAGTGGCTGAAGCGCGCCATCCAAGCTGCCATCAAGGAGTACCATACCGTTTGGGTTGCTGAGCCCCGCATGGACCCCAAGACAGGGCTGTCCCGATACCGCCCAGATGGTGTCGGAATTCCCCCCGAGACAGAGGCAACTCACTTTACCCACGTTCTGGAGCCCTATGCGGCTAAGCATGGCCTCTCTGTCCACGAATTCAGTGAGAAGTACAATGACGGTACCCTTAAAGAACCAGAACTCGATGAGTACTTCCTCCATGACCGTGCCGTCCGCGAATCTGGTCATGATACGACATACCGTTTCGAGAAGCGCTGTGCAAACCTCGGGACGATTGACCTGCAAGCGCTCTTATACAAGTACGAAGTCGATATCGGAACTGCCATCAGAGAGGTCTTTGATGACGAGCTTTTCGTGGAAGAAGACTTCCCCTTGATGCCGTTCCCTCCTACTCCTGAATCATATGCCAACCCACACCGGGAGCGCTCGACCTCACGACCGCAGACCAGCGATGAGTGGTTTGAACGGGCTGAGTGGAGGAGGGAAATTATTGACAAGTACCTATGGAATGAGAGTAAAGGCCTCTAC
>JAYMGJ010000286.1:0-38442 GCA_037178675.1 Scleroderma bovista
GACATGAGGGAAGGTATTAGAGCAGTCCTTAAGATTGATTGGTGTCTGGAAGAACAGTGTCATCTTGGCATTGAGGCTGACAACATGTGCCGATGGTTCGGCCGTGAGTTATGTGCCATCGAACTCGCAATACGGCAACCAGAAAGTAAGTCTAAGCGCAATTTATCGGCTTCTGCCACTAATGCTATTTAGATTCTATGTATTCTTTGGTTCTTCAGCAACATCGTGAATCATTGATGAAGCTGCAGGAAAGGTGGCCGACTCTGCTGGCCTCGGTCATCCGTTATGCAAGTCAGGCATGCACAGCAGTCACCATTGCTACTTCCCTCGCTGATTCTCCCGCTCCACTTGAGTTCCAATGGCTCCCTCCTGCTCTTTGCAATATATCAGACGACGATTTACCGCCGGTGGATTTTGATCCAGGAGACCATGTTCTGGATCTGGATCAAATCGCTTTGGCAGATATTCTCAGGGATATGGAAGAGTCCAGCGCTAAGGATGTTGGCCTGTGCAATGCCGCAGAAGAAGAAGAGAAGGATGTGCATAGCGTAAATCTGATCTGGCGAATCCCTTTTGTAAGTTCCATTCGAATACACTACGTCTCGCATCATGACACCATCTCCCAGACCCTCACCGTTGATACGATCAGCATCAACAGTGACATATCCATTATCTGTGACACTTTCGCAAGGCGTGTCCGACAAGCCCAGGATGGGTTCCCTCGTCTGATGTTCGAGGCAGACAATTATGAGTGTCTTGCTTTCCCAACTGCTCGACTCAACGACATTTGTATTAATGGTTGTTCGGCCCTTCTCTATTCGCAATCTTTGTCCATGAATGCTGCACAGTGCGCAATCCTGTCAACTCATGATCTCCCTCGTGTCCGATACCATGCCGACGACAACATCTTGTGGCGCAACGTTTCATGGACTCACTACTGGGAAAAACGTACATGGATACTACCCATCCATTGACCATCCCCAGTCGGACACTGGGTCGTTTGTATCATCAAATTTCCTTCAAAGCAGCTTTTTCTTTTTGATAGCCTGTCACGACCGCGTGACGCCTCGTGACTCCGCAAGGCCTCTAGTCTGTTGTAAACTCAAGTCCAATCGTAATCGCACACCTCCGACGCTATGTATCCATCTCCGCTCCGACTATTGACGCTCCGTCTCCTTTTGGTATATAGTTCCGCGCCTATGCCTCCGGTTATCGTATGCTTCCGTTCCGTCTCTGTTCCTGTTTCCTTTGTTCCTGTTTTAGATTAGATATGATTACTCATAGCTGTGATCCGTTAACCTTTTGATCCGTTACGCTTATCACTGATCTCCGTTCCGTGTATGTTACTCATCCATTTGTCATCCGCAGACTCTTACCTACGTCTCCGCTGTGTTTCTCTCCGCTTCTTGGTTACTGTACATTCCCGATGTAAAGTATAAGTACTCCGCACGCTGAGGGGATTGTCCCTCAGTTCGAATATCAGCTTGAATACCTCCCGCGAACTCTCCTCTGCCCTCCTCTGTCTCCTCTGCCTTCTGGGCAACTCCGACCTTCGTCGGACCTCCGTCTCTCTGTCCCTTAGTCCTCCGAAATATGAGGACGCAGGTATCGCAAGGGCGCAGCACATACGCTGAAGCCAAGTCCTCAAACCCTTCCGCATCTCCTCCACCTGTCGTCGACAACCCTTCACACTTAACTCCGCTTGCGTCAGAGTTCGTCGGAGGAAACGGTTCTGACATAGCCTTGCTGAGCAGAGGCCCTGGAAACGTGACATAAAGGTATTTGATATTTCTGTCCACTGTGCTTGCTAACTATTCACAGGATATCATTCAGCTTATCACTCGCTTGTCTCTTGTCGCCTCAAAGAGGCTTGGAATACCTCGTAATGATTTGGGATGCTGGTCTGCACATCCAGTCGTAGTAAGTACAAAAGCATTTTAGGTAAAAATAAACATTCAGCGAAGCTATTACAGCTTGAACCTTTACAGTCGAATGGGTACGACTGTGGCCTCTGGGTCTTAGCTCAGATTGCAGCAGTGTTACATGGCTGTGATATCACCAATTTGCGCGAGGACAATATGCATTCATTCCGCCGTTACCTTCAGTCCCTTGTTCTTAGCATACCAATACCAGACATGTAACTACGTTGAATCACTTTTGTATGGATTCCCACCTTGCTCCAGTTCTGCGGCCTCATGTGTGATGTCATAGATGTCTCTGGCTTGCCACTGCAACCAACACATCGCCATTCAATCTTTGCAGCCTCCCGACAAACAATCCCCAACCTTTTCATAGACATCAGACCACCTCACCAACCGCTTTGTTATAGTAGATACCAATTCCATGATGAACGTTACATGGTCACCACTTTCCAGACACCTCCTTCGTTGTGCCCTCGCTTCCTTTGCTAGCCTTGCACGTCGCCCGAGCATGACATCAAATAAATTGCGAGTGAACTGTTCCTCCTGCGGTGTTGAATCCAACTTGGCGCCCATGTATGGAGGCTCCTCCTCCCATCTAGGGAGCTCCGATTCATCGAGACCATCAGCGCTGTGTGCGGCTTCCGAAAATAAGGGTGATGTAGGTAGAGGGACGGTTGCGTGAGCGATAAGAACTGGCAATAGGGCTGGGACAAGAGAAAGGGTACTGGGATGGATGACTTTTGGTGCGGGTGTATGCACACCATCTTTACTTGAGTGACGTCCAGTCCGCTTGCGATATGCGCAGCGATTCTGAGCAGGCTGCAGCTGCTTTCCTCTGAAACATACTTCAGTCAAACGATAAACTTCAGATATGTGATATGGACTACTTGGTAGATGCATGGAGAGCCTTTTGTTTGTGTACAGCTGCCTGTCTTTCATCGAGAGTAAGGTATTTAGGGGTGTGCCCCATGTGAAGTGTAGTAAAGGACTGAGATGCAATACAAAACTTTGCTTGGACAGCACTATCAACTGCATACTGACATAGGATATTGTGTAATATATGCTAATTCTGGTACCATTAGATGGGGGGGAGAGTAATAGAGCATCTCGGAGCTTTCTGTCAGTGAACACACAGTGCTTGAGGCACTAGCTTTGTTTTACTTTCAGTAGGAAATGTATTCGAATTGTGATTGGCTGTTATTGCCGGAGCTACTCAGAGACAGATTTGTCAAACACATTTCCGGCTGACTGCAGCCCACTCTCTCCTGCTGACCACTTCGATGCACCACGATGACCACATTCGTGCAGGTTCGGTCCAACAAACGACAATCTGTGTTGTTAGTTCATAGGCAAGAAGTACAGCAAATGTGGATACACCCACACCCAGAGGCTCTCCGCACCCTCTTCAACCCCCCAATTTGAACTTCGCCGTCACCATCTCAGGTAAACCCCTCGGCCTGGAAGATCTATGTCATCTCGACTTCTTTGTAAGTTTTGGCCCACCTTTCTCCTCAGATGCACGTTCTGATCCTCGGCAGATCCCCGTTGATGGTCATCCTTCATAAAAATGGCATGCCAGTGCTGGTCACAATTTTTCTCCCCCGTTCACTAATTCGTGTGCAACTGAAAAACGTTATGGACACGGTTAGGACCATCTATCTCATATCCCATTTCATCTAAGCTTTTTTTTTCAGGAAAAAATGCATGGTTCCAATGAGCCAGAAAGCAACCGCTCAGAGGCATTTGGAAGCACTCAAGACAATTTTGTCATTGTCCAGGTCGGTGGTGGTCGCCGCGAACCTTCACCCCCTGTGGTGGTGACCCCAACGCGACTCCGTCAGAGGATCAAAGCAACTACTCGGGATACTGGTCTAGTTCGTGATGCGTCGTTCCGTCGCAGCTATATGACCCCGACCAAGTCCTCAATCGAGGATACCCCAACTGCAGACAACGATGATAATCTTTTTCTCTCGGAACCTACCATCCAAACTGCTGCCAAAGCTCAGACAGATACATCAGTGACTATAAAGACGGGTACGCCATTTGCGTTTATAAACGGTGTTCATGTTATTAATTTGATTGCAGTCACTGAGGGTGATGACACTCCACGTCCTTCCAAGAGAGCTGCTTGACAGCCCGGATCGTCAGTTGCCGCTCTCAATACCCTCTCGGGCATGTCATCTGCCCCAGCCACTCGGAGGCCTGGGCCATCGGTTGACCCTCTTGATACCCTCTCAGGCGCGCCATCTGCCCCAACTGCTCAGAAGCCAGGACCCTCGGTTGCCCCTCTCGATACCCTCCTGGGCGCACCACCACCTCCAACTGTTCAGAAATCTGGAATCTCAGTCCCCCGTCTCGATACCCTTTCGCGTTCAATGCCAAGACCTCCTGGTTTATCTGCAGCGCTTGATAGTTTGGGGTTTCAGCCTGCAGAGAGTGTCCAAATACCGATTAGCCACGTAGGTGTTCAGTTTATTTTAGTATGAATTTCTGCTAATTGTATAATCGTTACAAGGCCGTTCATTCGGCAAAGACCATTCCACTTTCATCGTCAACTACCTTGCCGGAGTCATCTGCCCCTCCCAGCCCTGCCATTCTCAGTCCATCACAACAATGTGATGATAAATCACTCCCGCCCTCTCGAGAACAAACACTCGATATCGATGATGGGAAAATGCCGCATGATGAGCACGATAATGACCCCATGTATGCTTGTGGGAGGCTTCCAGGTCACCTCATAGACGGGTTTAACGAGGGCTTTCAGCAAGTCACTGAAATATTCAGCAAGCTTGGGGAAAGTGGGGGAATGCCATGGCAACAAGTCAAGGACCGTTACAACTGCCAATATGCGCGCTCAAATTCTCAAAATCTCTGGAACATTTATTCGGCATATTTCATGAAGAATATGCAAGCAGAGCTTGCTCGGCTCCCTGGTGGCCAGCAAGTTCAAAAAAATCCCACTGTGGAGATCAGAAAGGAGTGTTATATGCTTTTCAAACAAAATAATCCCAAGTATGTCGACATCCTGGAGACCTGGAAGGAGTGTGAGGAGCTTGTAGATGTAGGTGCAACGGTGGCACAACACCAGCAGTTTTTCAACAAAACCACAAAAAATTTGGACCACATGGTAAGGACTTCCTATGCATCGGTCTGTCAGTTGTATTGAATGCTCTTACTTCAGTTTTCTGGACTATCGAAAGCACACGGAATCGAGGGCATCTACATTTTGGCTGGTAAGGTTGTCAACCAAGATGGCGGCCTTGGCCATGCTTTCATTACACCAGGTGCTGAAGGTGTACGTCACTGTGTGATGTCTCCCTTTTCCTTATGTTCATTTCCATAGTTTTTTCTTTCTAGGTGTCGTGCAGATACTGATGAGATCATTGGTCATTTCAAGGCGCATATATAGTAAGTCCATGCTATGTATCTGTATGGATCAGTACCTAATGATTTATTCAGTAATAAGGTGTCTCTAGACAGTGTGTTAGATGCCTTTGATAGCATTGATGATATGGCCAAGGAGACCATCGCTGACGGAGGAAAAGGAAAGCAATGTGCTGTTGATGAGAAGAAGGGCCAGTCTGACAATGACGACATCATAGAAATTATCGAGCAACCAGATCCTGAAAAAGCTAAGCAACTGCTCAGAAAGCTTATTGGTGAGTGCCTCGCATCTCCTGTGATACCATCTCAAGGTCCTTTCAGAAAATGTTGGGTTGAAATGGGCATTGCAAAAATTGTTCCTATGGAAATCTCTCCCTAGTCAACTGGCGAGTAGTGCATTGGTCTTGGTGAACTGGCCAGCGGACATCATCTTTCCAGGTGAGGAACGCCGCGGTAAGGGAAGTGGCAAGGGTATTTCAGACCTTACTCGTCCAGAGTGCATCAAGCTGGTGGCTGCTCTGACGGACACCAGTGACAACAGGATTTATGTTCGGCATGTCCCAAACATGAAAGGTAAATTCTCATCTTCTCGCTGTGAATGGATGTTGATGTAGTTTTAGCAGCTCTCATCGCCTCAAAAACCCCAGTCATCATCAGTGCCCTGCCTGCGCATGATTCTCAACTTTCGAAGGGCAAACAAATGTATTGTAACCTCGCCGTTGACTATCTTGGACCTAACCGGTTGCCTAATCTATCCGCTACCCATGTTAAGAAGACTAAGGGCAAGAGTGCTCCTCCAATTGACATCGACAAGGAAGAGTCAGGTACCAATGATTCCAACAGCATTGAAGAGGTTCGCAAGAACCACTGCCCAAAATCCACTGCCGCCTCTGAAACGAAGCCCATTGGTGTATACCCTCGCAGTTGGCCTTTCAGATTGGCAAAGACCACGACGACTTCCTGAGTCCTCGTCCTTTCAGATAGCCTGACACCCGAGCCCGAGTCATCCAAGAATGACTACTGTCCTGATCAAGAATCACGAGACATCGACACTGACGTGGATATGGAGGGTGATGAAGTTGCCAGTGAGAAAAGCGCTGCTGAGGATATTGACTCAGAATACGAGCAAGAATTGCTGTCGCGCAAACGCAAAGTGAAGGAGTCTCAAGTGCGTGACTCCAAACAAAAGGGTAATGTCCCGTCTTTAGACAGCAAGGCCCAGGTGTCCAAGCGCAGCAAGACAGTGGCTTTCAATGTTCTGAAACCCCGTGCTATTCGTCCCAAGACTGGTCGCCACATTCCATCTTCACCAACATATGTTTTGTCAGAAGATGACATGGGCAAAGTGGAACATCCTGTGCAGAAGAGCACCAGGTCCAATGCTCCAGGTTCCTGTGAAGAGTCTGCCAATGCTGCAAAGGTGGTTGTCCCTCTCAATACTTCTGACACTGTCCATCACACTGTCACCCCTGGCTCTATGCAGAAGACTGGACCTGACACAGACGTTTCAAACCTTCGCCAGGCACCCACCAAGGCACCCATCGCTCCAGTTCCATCGGTCTCTACTCAACCAGATGCTCACAAGGAGTCCACCCACTCTGCAAAGACACTCATTTCTACTCAGACTCCGGACCCTACCACTGTCGCCTCTATTAATATTCACAAGCCAGTTCTCCCTGTTGTTCCTATTGGCGCAAGTAGCACCTGCATCTTTGCTGACTCCAACGTTCCTGGAACCGCAATGCGCACCCCCACCCTTGTCGTTTCCACCGACCCTCATCACGGAGCAGCCCCCATTCCTACCACCTCTGAATACATTTTCTCTGACTCTTCCACTGCTCGTCCCACACATGGACCATCCGACAAACAGGATGGAGGTAAGTGTTGTCAATTTCATTACATGCACCTCTAATTATGGCCCGTGAATCTCCAGCCTTGCAACCCATTCTGTCAGCGGCTGCCAGCAGTCCAGCAACTCGTCCAGCTTCTGACCTCTTTGTTGGCCAGAGTGATGGGCTAGTGACTTGCACTGGTGCAGAGTTCTTTGGTGCCACTAAAGATGCTGCAATGCAACCAGCAACACCTGCCTTACGTCCGTCCTCACTTGAACCTCCAATGCATGTTGACCCGTTGATGGGTCAAGGAGAACTCCCCAAACCCTGTCTTGTGCACGGTAAAAGTCAATCAGGCAATGAGAGTGAACCATTCAACCTTCAGGCCTGGGTCTTCCCCAACAACCCATCTAGGGAGGCTCCGTCATCTGCAAGGTTGCTGGCTGCCAAGGAAGGACGTCCACTCACAGCCAAATGTGAAATTGATGGCCCACAGGAAACTGGCCTGCATTCAGCTTCCGGCATGCACTCGAATACGGTCGGTGGTGTCCATCAAAGCTATGAAGGTGCTCATCTGGCTCATCCTTACCAGGGTCTGCACCCTTTACCTCATCAAGAATCATACATCCATCCATCTCAGCAACATGCATTCATCGACCGACTCGCCAGGCCAGGAGTGCCACAATGGCAGATACCAGGTGCACCCTATGCATACCATGGGAGCCCATGTACCTGGTTAGGCCGTGTTTTACGGCCAGCGGGGGTTGACAATCGGCCGTATGTTATGGGCCAGCAGGGGTCAGGCCGGACTACAGGGTGTTGCCGTGATATATGATCCGGCCTGTGTGTGGAATTGTCGCCATAATACATGGTCCAGCCTGGGGGTGGGTTGTCACCATAATATGAGGTTGGGCCAGGATGCAGGTATCACCATAGTGTATGGTCTGGCCAGGGTGTGTAATTTAACCATAATATACAGTGCGGCCTGGGTGTGGGTGTCACCATAGTGTATGGTCAGGCCAGGGTATGGGTACATATTGAACAGTCTGGCCTGGGTGTGGGTGTCACCATAGTGTATGGTCGGGCCAGGGTAGGTGTGTCACCATATTGTACAGTCCAGCCTGGGTGTGGGTGTCACCATAGTGTATGGTCGGGCCAGGATAGGTGTGTCATCATATTGTACAGTCTGGCCTGGGTGTGGGCATCACCATAGTGTATGGTCCGGCCAGAGTGTGTAGTTTAACCATAATATACAGTCCGGCCTGGGTGTGGGTGATACCATAGTGTATGGTCAGGCCAGGGTATGGGTGCATATTGAACAGTCCGGCCTGGGTGTGGGTGTCACCATAGTGTATGGTCGGGCCAGGATAGGTGTGTCATCATATTGTACAGTCTGGCCTGGGTGTGGGCATCACCATAGTGTATGGTCCGGCCAGAGTGTGTAGTTTAACCATAATATACAGTCCGGCCTGGGTGTGGGTGATACCATAGTGTATGGTCAGGCCAGGGTATGGGTGCATATTGAACAGTCCGGCCTGGGTGTGGGTGTCACCATAGTGTATGGTCGGGCCAGGGTAGGTGTGTCACCATATTGTACAGTCCAGCCTGGGTGTGGGTGTCACCATAGTGTATGGTCGGGCCAGGATAGGTGTGTCATCATATTGTACAGTCTGGCCTGGGTGTGGGCATCACCATAGTGTATGGTCCGGCCAGAGTGTGTAGTTTAACCATAATATACAGTCCGGCCTGGGTGTGGGTGATACCATAGTGTATGGTCAGGCCAGGGTATGGGTGCATATTGAACAGTCCGGCCTGGGTGTGGGTGTCACCATAGTGTATGGTCGGGCCAGGGTAGGTGTGTCACCATATTGTACAGTCCAGCCTGGGTGTGGGTGTCACCATAGTGTATGGTCGGGCCAGGATAGGTGTGTCATCATATTGTACAGTCCGGCCTGGGTGTGGGCATCACCATAGTGTATGGTCGGGCCAGGGTAGGGGTGTCACCATAATGGATAGTCCAGCCTGGGTGTGGGAATCACCATAGTGTATGGTCAGGCCAGGGTAGGGGTGTCACCATATTGTACAGTCCGGCCTGGGTGTGGGCATCACCATAGTGTATGGTCGGGCCAGGGTAGGGGTGTCACCATATTGTACAGTCCGGCCTGGGTGTGGGCATCACCATAGTGTATGATTGGGCCAGGGTAGGTGAGTCACCATAGTGTATGGTCGGGCCAGGATAGGTGTGTCATCATATTGTACAGTCCAGCCTGGGTGTGGGCATCACCATAGTGTATGGTCGGGCCGGGTAGGTGTGTCACCATAATGGATAGTCCGGCCTGGGTGTGGGTGTCACAATAAGTGTATGGTCGGGCCAGAGAGGAAAAAATATTTGAAACAAGTCCAGGCTGATGATAGCCATGTCAGGATTGTACGTATTAGCAAAGACAAGACTGGTACTGTACTGAATGGAAATGATTATACAAGTAGTACAAGTTAATGATAAGCATTCAGGTGGTGTACTGGCCAGTAATGATTAATTGGTCATACCAACCGGTCAGTGTCATATCGGCGGCATACCAACCGGTCACTATCATACCGGTAGCATACCGACCGGTAACTGTCATACCGGTAGCATACCGACCGGTAACTGTCATACCGGTAGCATACCGACCAGTCACTATCATACTGGTAGCATACTGACCGGTAACTGTCATACCGGTGGCATACTGACCGATCACTATCATACCGGTAGCATACCGGTGGCATACCAACCGGTCACTATCATACCGGTGGCATACCGGTGGCATACTGACCGATCACTGTAGCATACCGACCGGTAACTGTCATACCGGTAGCATACTGGTAGCATACCAACTGGTCACTATCATACCGGTAGCATACCAACCGGTCAGTGTCATATCAGTAGCATACCAACCAGTCACTGTCATACCGGTAGCATACCAACCGACCAGTAGTTTGGTACCGGCTGATGATAGGGATACTGGTATTGTTTTGTTTGGTGGTAAACAACACCATGCTGGCAGAATGCTGCCCGGTGATACTTTCACAAGGACAGCACTGACAAGTAATAACGATACCAAAATATTGTAACAACAGACCGAGTACTGGCAGATGATGGACATGCTAGTATTGCACTTGCCGGTCATGAATACACCGGTGTACATACCAGTCATAATCATACCGGCTGTGCTATAAGACAAGCCCACTCAAGCTAATCAAAGGCATGAGTACATTGTTAGTATACTATGGTAAGCAAACCACCATGGGAAGATCATACTTGGTGTGCACTGACCGGTCATGATTATGCCAGTAGTGTGCTGACCGGGATTCATCATCCAGTAGTATCCAATGTTGGGTGACAAATATGAACTAGTAATTCATCACATGATAATATTGGCAATGGTACAACAATAATTATAAGTAAAGAAATGGGCCATTGGCCTGACTGACTGGTGCTAAGCATACAAGTAGATCACTTACACATTTAATCATAGCCATGCACAGGAATATATTCTTACACAAACAAAGGATACTAATTGTACTACAAATACAAAGTTTGTGGCAATGAAACAAAATTAGTCCTTATGTGAGGAGTCCCTGCCTCCTTCACCCATTGCAACATCTGGTTGCTCTGATGCCGGAGTACCAACATCTTGAGGTTCTGGTGCAGGGGGACTGACGGTAATGATGGGGGATGGCTGAATCCCCATGGTAATAGCAGGTGTCGGGTCCACCTGTGACGGTCTGTCGGTGGAAGCTGTTGAAATATCCATGTCTGAGGTCTCCAGAGGGACACAGGCCGGAATTGCAGATACCTGGTGGTCGGTACCAGCACTGGGACCTGGAGTGTCACCTGCACCATTCAAAACATGAATTTGAGAGATCGGAAAACAAAAGCACAAACCTGCAGGTAGATCAAACAATGCCCGGATGGATGGGGAAATGTTGGGACATTGAGAATGTTCAGAATGTTGAAGTTGCATGTGCACCCGGCGTAAACCGTCGACGAAGTGCGCACAAGACTGCGACTCATATTAGTGTAGACTTAGTAAATAGTCCTCTTTAGAGTAGATATTACATGTCACACGACACGCATCACAGTCACACGTCACAATGTTTGTTGTATATAAACAGCGTTCATCGCTTATATAATATAACAGTTCTTAACCAGCTACCGCTACCATCTCTGGTTGTGTACTCCACCCAAACAGGTGAGTTGGAGTAGCAGTTCCTCTACGTACATAGGTATTGCTTCAACAGGTTATGAGCCCTGTGAGCGCACTGTGTGCAGCAATGCACCAGACAGCGCTCCAGCTCCCTGAGCGTCGCTTTAACTAGCTTGACGCTGTGGACCACAGTGAGCTCCTAGCTGAGCCCCTGCACAGCCACAAGGTGAAGTCGGTCGACGACTTGCGCCAGACAGTGAGCTCCTAGTTGAGCACCTGTACTGCCACAGGCGAAGTTCATCAATGACTTGCGCCAACCATGGCGAACATCGTCGACGACTTGCGCTGGCATGACCTAGTCTCGAGTTAGCTGTTGACAGAAGTGCTTTCACTAGCACTCAGGTGTTTCTTCTTTTCTTGCTTGTCCGTTGTCGCATTCACTTGCTGACTCCGTTGACTCCCATCAGAATATCACCATGTCCAGCGCTCTTGACAAGATGGTTCCTGTGTTCACTGGCTCCAACTGGCAGCAGTGGCACACCTCTATGCAGGCCTACCTTCGGGCACAAGGCCAATGGTACATCTACTCGACGACTCAACCCGCTGACAGTCACGATGACCGAAAGGAGTGGGACGACAACACCGAGAGAGTGCTTGGTAACATCACCTTGCGCCTCGCCCCCTCGATCCAAGTCGCTGTCTCAAGCCTCGACAGCGTTGAGGAAGTCTGGGACCACCTGAAGAAGAACTTCGGTGCCCCCAGTATCGGCTCTGCCTATGCCGAGCTTAGCAAGCTCCTGGCGACTACCATTCCCGCTGGCTCCCATCCCGCTCCGGCTATCACCAAGGTGCTCAGCCACTTTGCTTATCTCAAGGACGCCGGCTTTGAATTCCCTGCCCCCGTGCAGGCTATGATTATTCTTTGCAAGCTCCCTCCCACTATGGAGGTCGTAGCTCAGATACTCAGCCAAACGTCGCCGGATGAGATCAAGAACCTCAAGCCCGATGGGATTGTCAAGGCCGCTACTCTCTCTTTCGAGCAGAAAGGCGCCTCTTCGCGTGGTGGTGGTAAAGGCCCCCAGGCCAACAAGCTTAGCGCTGTGAAGCGCAAGCCAGCTGACCCCAAGTTCGCCCAGCAGCAGCAGCAGCAAGGTGGGTCCAACGGCGGTACAAGCAGAAACACTCCTGCCCAAGGACAGGGAGGCCGCACACGCCATGGCGGCAAGAAGGCTCGCGCTCACCGTGAGAATGCCCAACAGGCCGCCTTCACTACTTACGTCCACTACAATGGACCAGAGCCCACCGTCGACCCTCGCGCCTTGGCTCACACTCCCGGTGCTGCCCACTACGGCCCCCCTGCTTTCGATAATACCATTTGGGCCTTCGATTTGGCACACCGCTTGGGGGTAGAGCCCTCCTGCCAAACCATCTGCACCCTTGACCAAGTTGTGTCGTTGGCAAGTGCGAACCTGGACCAGCCCGAGGCCGGTCCCTCCTCGTTGAAGCGCCCTCGTCTCGAGGAGCACATCACAATGTATGAGGAGGATGCCATCTCCCTTGGGGATGATGAACCCTTCGCCCACGAGCCTTTCGCCAACGATGAGTTCAACGAAATCGATGTGATGGTCCTCAACCGCTACAATGTGACGTCGATGGCGATGGGCGCGGAGGCCAGCCTTTTCAGGCAAGTACCTTCTGCACGTGTGCTGACCAACACTGACATGCTCCCTTTACATGTGCGCTTTATGCCGGCACTGTATATAGCGAGTAGTAACTACAATTTGTTGTGTCGCGTCTCAAGTAAAGCATATATTTGTTTGTGTTCTCATGAAACGAATGATGCACGCTGTGCTAAGTGTAAGGGAAAAGTGGTCAACGATAGCGAACTATCTGGTGCCTTCTGGCTCCTAGACTCTGGCGCATCACGCCACTTCACCGGTGACATAGGCAATTTCGCCTCTTACAACGCGCTAAAGCGAGCGCACTACGCCAAAACGGCTAATGGTGTAGCACTGATTGCTGGCATTGGCACGGTATTACTCTGGTGCCTAGACCACAACTCTGGGGATGAGAAAGTCATTACACTCACCCAAGTGCTCCATATGCCAGGCGCTACTGCATGCCTTATTTCTATGGGTGAAATGCTCCAGCATAACTACAAAGTCACTGGCGATAAGCGAGGCATTAGCCTCATTCATAAAGCAGAACGCCTATGGTTTGGGCCAGACCCAGAAGACGATTGCAACATCATTTTCAGGATTAGATCTATCCCGATAATTAGATCTAACTACATTGCCTCCGTGAGCAAAGTCGATTACAACATTATGCACCGGAGATTCGGGCACCCCTCGAAGGAAGTACTCCGACGTGCACAAAAACATACGCAGCGCTTCCCGGAGATCCACTTTCCTACTGAGGATTGTGTTTGCCCTGGATGTGCTCTTGGCAAGATGCCCAATCGAGCTTTCCCAGAGAATGAAAGACATGCTTCCAAGCCCTTCGAGCTGGTACACTCTGATCTGAAATCCTTCCCGGTTACGTCATACCGGAAGTTTAAATATGTTATCACCTTCTACGATGACTATACCTCTCATGCCTGGACTATGCCTCTTCGCTCCAAAGCTGCAGCGATTATGGCTGCCAAAGATTTCCTCGAAATGGTGCGCGTCCAGCATGATATGCACGTCGTTGGATGGATGTCTGATGCTGGCGGAGAATATAAATCTGATCTATTTGATCAAGCACTCCTTGAGAAAGGAATTAAAATATACCAAAGTGCCCCAAGAACCCCCATGCAGAATGGCCGCACCGAGCGTTTAGGGCGCACTCTCATGGATAAAGCTGAGTCTATGCGGCATCAAGCCTGCATCCCTGACTCCTGGTGGGAATTTGCGTTCGCTCACGCAACTCACCTTTACAACCGTACTCTGGTAGCTCGCCTGCGATGGCACACCCCCCACGAAATGCTTAAGGGGGAGATGCCTAACATCGACCACCTACGTGTATTTGGCTGTGGAGCCTTTGTCTACCTCCCAGCCTTGGCTCGAGCAAATAAGATGGCTCCCAAGTCGGAGCTAATGACTTATGTCGGTGTTGCCCCTGGCAATGAGCGCAATTTCTTGTTTATGCACTCCACCAATGCAGTATTTACCGCTGCTCATGCCATCTTTGATGAGCGTCATTTCCCTCGCTGCCCCAAAAACAGGCATGAACCTCTCGAGAACCCTTTTGGAAGGGCAAATCCGAAACCAGCCACTGATCGACCAGGAAATCCCCCTGATGATACCGACAGTGATGATGATGTGGAACATGACCATGGCTACCCACATCCCCAAGCACAGGATGACAATCCAAAGCGCGAGGAACCTGAGGCTCCTGAGGAAGAGCCTAATCAAATAAATCCTCCCCGTACGCCATCTCCAGTGCCTCCACCGGCACCGAGAACGCCTTCACCGGCGAGAAATCCGCCACCTCCAGCACCGCAGCGCCCTGGCCAAGCTGAACGCCGCCAGAATGCGCCGCGACCCCCTGCAGTGAATATCCCTGCCGCCCCCAATGTGAACGTAGAGCGCCATTGCGCCCCGGTAACATGTATGGTGAGCGGCAACATCCTGTCGAGCAACTCCGGGATATTGAAAGTGCCTCTCGATGGCGAGAGACAGTGGGTGAGGCCCCTAGGCCCCCACAACCGGACACACCAGACCATATCCCTGGTGGTTTCCCCGACACCTCTGCAACGCCCAGTGAGGAAGATGTGCAAAAGATGTGCAAGGAAGGGGGAGCAAACCTAGTCCGATACCTGATGGGCAAAGCCCTCGAAACCCGCAACCCTCAATACGAGAGTGTCCGCAACTGGTCCTACAAGGACATCGCTCGCTTACCCCAAGCTGAGCAGAAACTCTGGCGACTTGCTTGCCAAGAAGAGCTCGACGTGCTGCAAAAGCGCAAGGTCTTTGAGCTAGTTGACCGTCCCCGAGACCAGAAGGTCATAAAGAATCGATGGGTCTTCGACGTCAAGTCGGATGGCCGCAAGAAAGCCCGCTTAGTAGCGAAAGGCTTCTCCCAGGTCGAGGGATTAGATTTCGACCAGGTCTTCTCACCAGTTGTGCGCTTTGAAACAGTGCGCCTCATGCTTGCGCTTGCCGCACTTGAAAATTGGTATATTACTGGACTCGACGTTTGGAGCGCCTACTTGTATGGCAAGCTTGACGAAGAGATCTACATGGAACAACCTGAAGGGTTTGCAGTTCCTGGGCAAGAGCACAAAGTGCTCCGCCTTTGGCATGCCCTCTATGGCCTCAAACAGGCTGGCCTAGCTTGGTGGCGCACACTCGATGAGTCTCTCAAAGAGCTCGGGTTTGAGCGCCTTAAATCTGAAGCAGGCATCTTCTTCTATAAGAAGAAAGGCACCAACATTGTCATCGGTATTATCTACGTTGACGACGCTTTATTCTGCAGCCCTAACAAGGCTGTTGTTGATGCCATCAAAGCACAATTCATGCGCAAATGGGAGTGCAGAGACCTTGGAGAACCTAAGGAGTTCCTCCGAATGCGAATTACTCGCAAAGGTCACGCTATCCACCTGGATCAATGCACGTACCTCCAAAAGGTCATCGAATGCTGTGGCATGCTCAATGCAAAGTCCGCAAGCACCCCACTGCTGGCTGGCTACTATGCCGCCAAAAATACAGAGCCTGTTGATGCGGAACTCCGCTCCCATTTCCAGATGGTTATTGGGTCCCTTCTGTACCTTATGTTAGGCACTAGGCCTGACATTGCCTTTGCAGTCACCCATCTCTCGCGCCATGCCGCGAATCCATCCCAGGACCACCTATCCAAGGCACTTTATATTTGTCGCTACTTGATTGGTACACCTAATTACTCCCTAGTGTACAACGGTGGATCTGGTGCTGGCCTGATTGCATGCACGGACTCAGATTGGGGATCAGACCCTATCTCTCGCCTCTCGCAAACAGGTTTCTACCTGAAACTTGCAGATGGCTTGATCAGTTGGACTTCTCGTGCGCAGAAGACTATTGCATACTCGTCCACTGAGGCTGAATACATGGCTTTGAGCGATTGCGCTCGCCAAGTTACCTGGATTCAGAGTTTACTCGGTGAGCTTGGCTACAAGCTGAAAGCTATCCCGATTTGCGGTGATAATCAGGGGTCCATATTCATGGCATCCAACCCTGTAACGGAGCCTCACTCCAAGCACATACCACGCGAGAAATTCGCGAAGTTCAGAGCTCAACTAGGCTTACAGTTTCCCTCTGGCAGCATCTAGCACCTTATTCGCTGAAGTGCTCTACGTGCAGCACAGTGAGGGGGAGTGTTGAAGTCGCACGTGCACCCAGCGTAAACCGTCGACGAAGTGCACACAAGACTGCGACTCATATTAGTGTAGACTTAGTAAATAGTCCTCTTTAGAGTAGATGTTACATGTCACACGACACGCGTCACAGTCACGCGTCACAATGTTTGTTGTATATAAACAGTGTTCATCGCTTATATAATATAACAGCTCTTAACCAGCTACCGCTACCATCTCTGGTTGTGTACTCCACCCAAACAGGTGAGTTGGAGTAGCAGTTCCTCTACGTACATAGGTATTGCTTCAACACAGAAGGCAGAGATCCATGCATACCAGGTGGAGGACATTCAACCGAAGGTACTGCAGGGTCACGGAGTGCAGGAGCAGTGGGGAACCGGTCTTCGTGCATAGCTTCCACAAGTGCCCGGAGTGTCTCCAGCTCCTCCCGGTTCTGCTCCAACTCCACCCTCATCCTTGCATTATCTCTCTTCAGAAGGACAATGTTCTCCTTCGTATCCTCCTTCATCCTCGCAATATCCTTCTTGAGAAGGAAGACCTCCTCCTCCACATCCTCCAACCGCTCACCCTCGGTCATGCCGGATGTCGCAACAGCAGATGGGGTCGTCGGAGGGTCGGTGGCAGATGCTGCACAGGTTGAGGCAACACTGGTATCACGGGACTTTGATTTTGGCAACAATGAAGGTGTTTGAATATAAACTTCAAAACCTGTTCAGCGATTTGAATGCAAGGATACAAAGCATGGATGATACTCACCTTTGCCTGAGGACCTTTCAACCTGTCCTGCCTTGGCCTTTGATGGTCCAGGAGTAGGGTGGATGCTGGACGACTGTTGTCGCTTTGCTGGCCATGGGGTGAAATCAGGGGCGATCTCCGATGGAACCCTGGAAGGGGACCGACGTCGCCGGGTTGTGGTCGGGGCTGCCTCAGATGGAACCCTGGAAGGGGAGCGATGTCGCTGGGTTGTGGTCGTGGCTGCCTCAGATGGGGCCCGAGATCGGGCACGAAGCCTGTCGGTCAAACTGCACTTCATCTTTACCTTGTTGCAGTTTAAGCAAGCCCGACCTGGCTTTACCAAGCACATTTTGTCACCCTTCCGACATTGATCGCACCGATCCTCTGGTGGAACAGGGCCAAATCCTACCGGCGCAAGGAATGATGCTTTTGGTTGAGTGGGGTTGACCAGTGGCATATCAGGATCTTCCTCGCTGTCAATGGTAGGTGCAGACTTAATACGCGGCGTGCGTCCTCGGGATTTACTCTGATTCCGATTTGATGCACCAGCTTGTCGGGAAAGAGACCGTCCTCTGGCCTGCTCTCCACTGGCCTGTTTGTTGTCTACATTCCGAGTTGATCAGTGCCTGACTCCATTGTATCAATGGCACCTCACTTACCCAATTTCCCCCCAGTGATCATGCTCTGTGACTCTCCCTCCACTTCCACTTGCATTTGCACTTCCTTCTCCTTCCCCTTCTTTGACTGCATGGTTGCTTGGGACCAAGACCGGTGTCTTACCACCGGGCCACCACCATCCTGCTTGTCTGCACATTACCTTTATCAGAAAACACCTTCGTGTCAATCCAACAGTCATATTGCTTACCAGACATCCCCTGGTTTATGTGACCTTGTGGATCTTCCACTACCTTTGCCTTCTCCTTCCCTTTCTTAGACAGACCGGCCGACCAGGATCAGGACCGGCGTCCTGCCAACTCTCCACCACTCTCCTCGGTTCCTGCACCTTGGCTCTTCAGAACAGAAATCAATTGGGATTATAAATGTGGTGTGCTCACCTAATTTCCCACTATCCATGTCTTCATTCCTCTCCTTCTCCTTTCCTTTCACCTGCGTTACTGGTGTTGTTGTTGGTGCAGGAGGAACTGGCAGGGCAGGCTCCCAGAGATTGTACCATGGGTGATCCTCGACGTCTTTGTCCTTTGCCTGACAGATGCGCTCCCAAGGTGGCCATTTCTTTGCCTCAAGAAGTGAGTCGGGGCTCACCATGAAGGCATCGGCCGTGATGACATGGATCGGGATTGCAAAGCCGGCCGGCAACTGATCTACAACGGCAGTGACCTCTTTCTTTGGGATTGATGGGTACAGATATCAAACTATGTACTAATAACTCACCAGCCTATCCCACACAACCTGTGTGGTTTCCTTCCAGTATTCCGTAGTGCTATTATATTTGAGACCGTCGGTATATTGCCGTATGACCTTGGCTGCCTGGGTAACAATTGCCTTTGCATGGTCCTCACCAGTGCCGATGGAGGAGGTTAAGGCTTTGGCTTGTGATGACATGGATAAAGGTTTTGCAGTTGAATGCGATGGGATTCGATGGGAGTGAATGTGGTGGAGGAAAGGCAAGGGAAATATGCCGGTATGGCCACTATATATTGTTGAAAATGATTACATAACATATTCCCATGTATTGTGCACAATGGTCCAATACAAATTATGATATGCAGACAAAAAACAAGATAAATGGAACACATGTAAAATCAATAACCGGTTGCTTCAGTGCCACAAACACACACCGGTGAATTCAATTAGTCGCCGGTAATCATATGTACCTCATGAATAATAGTGATTAACATAATTCACACATGACAATGTGGTGGAACCAGTGACCGGTCCTTGCTTGGCTGTTGGTACCCAAACTGCACTGGTGATCATATTGATTATATAATACACCTTCATCAGGAAAACGGGGAGGTGCTGGCATGACCAGCCAGATATTACAAATAGATACAAGCATGATTTAAACAAATAATTACTTAGCAACCATTATCCTTTGCTGATTGGACTGGTGTCATAATGTTGCATGTCTGATCCCCTCATGCCAGAAAGATAGCTCAGTGATGAGGACATATAATTACGGACAGATTTTTTGTGGGTTTATAAGCCATTATCATCTGGCTTGCAGCCTGACATGCACTGATGGTGCATGTGTAATAATTCCATTTCTCTGAACAGGGAATCCCTAGGAATATCATTGTGTCATTCAATGATAACTCTATGGTATTCACTAACCAGATCATTATCATCTGGCTTGCAGCCTGACATGCACTGATGGTGCATGTGTAATAAATACATTGCTCTGAACAGGGAATCCCTAGGAATATCATTGTGTCATTCAATGGTAACCCTCTGGTATTCACTGACCAGACCATCATCATCCTAACATGCACTGATAATATGCAGCTTACTCTGAACAAGGAATATCTATAAATGCCATTATAGTTCTGTCACCAAGTAAATTAAATACTGATTAGTTCCTGTGCCCAGGTGATATTTTGCCCTACAGACAGTGTATCAAGCCTAATTTACCCTACAGAAAAAGTACATTACTAGAGCCCTCTCAACCCCATCAATCCATTATTGTCTGTAGTGTCACTGATCAGCCAACTACTAGTGAAATGCATGGGTACTACTACTAGTACTACTACTATGCAGTGCAGTCTGATAGCTTATGTAAGCATACCCTATATGGCAATAGTTCATTTAGTATAACTCCAACACTCCCCCATAAACAGAGTTGGGTAACAGATAGAAAGGATAGTGAAATCTAAGATATAGTACTTAGCTGAATCCAATAAAAATGTTGTTGCGAACGAATGTGTCCGATTCGAATAGAATATGAGACTTGTTGATCCGAAGGAAGTTTGTCCATTTGCGCCGTGACATCCGCGTCGTTACCCGATTTGGTAAGTCGCGTCGCGCTGGTATTGCAGTGTTGATTGCAATGCATGCGGCAGACTTCATCCATAGTCTCCATCGTCGCGTAGTCGCTCGCCCTGCATCCTACACTCGACAGTAAGTTCACCTAACCTTCTGACATGCTCTTTAGGTCTCCATATCGATCGGATCGCGTTATGGCATTCAAGATAAGTGTTTGCGCCGTTTCGCGTTCGACTAACGTTTGTACTAGGTACAATTTTGATCCTTCCACGCCGACGCCTGGGTCTACAGACCCTATAGGCACGTTCCGAGCGGTTTCCAGGTGGCTGCATGGCGCACATACGTCCTAGGTGAGTCGTTTCGCATTCTGGCGTTTGGCTGACTTTTATTTGTTCGATCTTGAGTCTTCCGCGTCACTGTCGCTGTCTGACAAGTCCGTACGAACGATCTGTGTGTGGATGGGTGGCCCAGACGACACTGGTAAGTCGTTGTCCCCTGTTCTTCGACTCTGGCGCAAATGCTGACTTCCTACAGCCAGCAATGCTGCTTCGACTCTTTCTGAGTCGACGTCGCCGATGCTAGTCATGCCGTCCATGTCGCCATCGTCACCACTTCGTCTGCCATCGCCATCACCAACCTTCTCACCCTTGACGCTTGGCGCAATCGCCTCGTCTCTGCTCTCAACTTGTCCAAAGACGATCGCTCGACTCGCGGTCTCTAGCGCCTCGACTGGCGCGTTCCACGGTACGTACAGGTCTCCGTCTCCGATGCTGACCCATTTCCGTCGACTAGCACGCTTGGACGTCTCCGTTTCGAACGGATTAGGTGAGTTTTGCGTCCTTCGTCCGATTTGATGCATTCTAACGTTCTCCGTTTCGTTTACAGCCGTTTGTGCGTCATTTCCAACGCTGTGCGTGTCCCTGTGCCCTCTCAACCCGACCATGCGGTCTCCGACATCGTTCGGACCGTCTGGGCGCTGCCTTGCAGCCTCCACAGGTGAGTTTGGTGTCTTCGAGCCATTTTGACGCGTGCTGACACTTTCCATTTCGTTTTCAGCCGTTTTCACGTTGTCTGCAACGCTCTGTATGTCCGTGCACACGATCGACACATCCGTTGGGTTTCCGAAGGTGTTTGGCCCATCTGGACACTGCCTTGCAGCCTTGATAGGTGAGTCTGGTGGTTTGGTCTTCTTTTGAGGTGTACTGACGTTCTCTGGTGAGTTTGTAGGCTTTATCGTGCCCGTATCGACACTTGGCACGTCCCCAGTGCCCGCTTGATGCGTCCGTCTGGCTCCCAAGGCCATCCGTCTCGACTCCGCCGCATTTCGGGTCTCCAACGCCCAGGTACGTCCCTGCACCTTCACCACAGCTCATCTCGACTGTTTCAGGTCTGTTTGACGCGTTCGATGCGTCCGCCTGGCCCCTCAACTCATCCGTCTGACTCCTCAACCCATCCGTTCGGTGTCCAGGGCGATTCGCGTCGCATGCACGCCAACTCGTGCTCCCAAGGCGTACATGCGGTATTCCACCGCTACCCAGGTCCTCCGACTCGATCGACACGGTTGCGAGTGCGCCCAACTCGTTCGGGGTGCCCGCAGACTCGATTCCTCGGCCTGCATCTCCGTCTGCCTCATCGATGCTTACACGCTCGCTCGTACCCCTTTCGCAGCTCTCCGACTCGACTCCTTCAGCATCCTCAGTCTCTCTCGACTCGCTTGGACGATGCACGCACTCAGGTGTTGCTAGGACTCCCAGTGGGTCTGTTGTGTCCGTGGCTGCAGCCTCAATCACCTTCATGCGGTATATTTTCCAATTTCATCCGTTTGGTGCGAGCTCGGGAATTTTGACCTCTTCACTTGTTTCTCCAGTAGGTTATATTTCTTCTGGTCCTTTTCCTTTCCTTCTGGCTAGGCAGAGCCAGGGCTCATAAATACAGAAATGCCAGAAAGGTCGACAACACTACGTGTGTGCCTTGAGGGCACGAAAACGCGAGCGGGCGAAGTCGAAGACTGGCTGCTTGGGTGACAGTGACAGTACAGGCATGAAGTTGGATGCTAGAGATGCGAGACGCGACGTAGCGGTGACGGATGGCCTTGGAAACCGGTCAGATGCGTCAAGGGAGCACAGGGACATGCCAGACATTTGAAATGGCACAGATACAACCACAGAGATGACAGAGCCCATCAGTACATGTTGATACACTATGAAAATGCGAAACTTACCTGTTGAAACGGGGAGATGCGACAAGGTCGAGCCCAGAAGCCGTGCGGGCACACCGAACGTGTGCACAGATGCGTATACCATTGCAAACCACGCGAATACAGCTATAAATACACAGGAATGTGTCAGTACGTGCCCAGCAGACCCAATGCGGCCAGACCTGCCTGGTGGCAGCAGGCTGTGCACAGGGGAGTCGGGCAGACTCCAGCATCTTGAAGATACGTAGAAGACACGCATACGTGTGCACAGCATTGCCAAAAACTTGAGAGGGCGTCAGAACGGCCAATGTACCTGCCAGAGGCACAGGATCGCACATAGATGAGCCAGTGAGGCTTGGAAGCAAAAGAGACGCGTCGGATACATGCGGGCAAGCACTGAGCATTGCAAATGACTTGAAGATACCTGAAACGCGTCAGAAATCGTCAGAAAGCCCGCAAATGACTGGAAAATGTCATACTCGCCTGCTGGAAGCGCAAGATCACGCAGAGGAGCCACTGAGACTCAGAAGCCTCTTGGATACGTTGGACATGTGCAAGCACATACAGAGCATTCAAATCAACGCAAAAACAACTGCAAAACAAGGGGGAGACATCAGTATAATCCAAAAACACACAGAAACTGCCTAACTCACCTATTGGCGCAAAGAAATGGTACCTAGGCGTGGTGGATAGCTTGGGAAATGTTGCGGATGCGTCGAACATACACAGGGGCGTGTACAGCTTCAACAATGACCTGAAATCGGCTGAAATTGAGCGCAAAGATGTCAAAATGCGTTAAAATGAAGCCAAAAAAGCCAAACTCACCTATAGGGCTCGAAATCAAAATTCCGAAGCATCTCAGATGATGGAGACACATCAGGGATGAAGGGATTGACGGATATGCACACAGAACATGCCACTTGTGACCCTAAACATACATACTTGTCAAAAGCTTGTCTTTGGCCAGTGTGTTGAGGCGTTGGGGATAGACAAGAAGGTTGCGGCGAGGGTTGAGGTCGAAACGGCTGGTGGTAGGGATGGAAAACAAAGCAGCCTGGACAGCACGAGCAGTAGCGACGACGTTTACAGTCAATGCAACAGTGCAGAGACATACCTGGGTGGTGGGGACACGAAACGCGGTGTAGACGCAACGAACGGCATTGGCAGCCATACGGACGTGTTGAGCAGGCACTGGGACGTGCCAAGCGTCGAGACGAACGCGATAACGCCTGCAAACGCACCGGAGATCGTCAGAATGCCCCGAAAGAAGAATAATCCGCCTGACTCACCTATAGAAGCTGCAATGCAGCCCTCAGACGGTCCGAACGGCGTCAGAGACCACACAGATGGGTTGAGCACACGAAAGGACACGCACTGCGTTGAAAACGACGTAAACCGCCTGTAAATGAAACGCGAATCGTCAGAACGCCCGGAAAGAAGAATAAACCGCCAGACTTACCTGTTAGAGGCGCAACTGGTGGCCTGTAGACCAGACGAACGGCTGCGGGAACCGCACGGACGCGCATAGCAAAAACTCACCTGATGCGCACGAAATCGCGACACTCAAAGCATGCCGATCGATGGAGACAGGTTGGCGTTGGAAACGCTAGTGTATACATACCCTGGAACGCGCCAGTTGAGGTGTCGAAGACCGCAAGTCGAACGATTGCGTTCAGACGAGTCGAGAACGCATGTGAGGCGATCGAGCGAAGTGTTGAGGGTGAGGGAGCTGGCAATGGCAATCAAAACTGAGAGTGACAGTGACAGCACAACTATTGGAACCAGATTATTGTCAACCAACCTGTCCAGTACTTATCTACTGCTACCTGTACCCCATTACAGTAATGGTTAAAAGTCAAAATGCTCTGCGAGCCCACCCTACAATATATTGTAGGCACCATAAAATCCATCGGAAGCACCACACTATGGTGAATACCGGCAGAATGTGGCAGGGGAATTCCGACACAGTGAAAGACCCACACGGTTCAGACGTCGAGGGCTGCACCTCCGCGTCAAATGTTTGTGCTTCCACGTCCTCGGTTTGCGCATAGTTAACTGTAGGCAGGTCATGTTTAACACATGCGGATAAATGGAAATACATACCCTCGCAAATGGGTGGCCCTTCACTTACGTTGTGATTGGTATTGACTGCGTCACACCCACTCTCGACTTCACTGGCTCCAGCATCATTGGAACCAATATCTGCCACCCCATGGGATTTCCTGCTGCCCCTGCTTGCCATTCACTTAAAAGAAGATTAATTTTACAATTGAAAAGTGTCCTGATACTCACATCTGGTTGTAGAGTAGGATTTGGGTGGTATTCTGTATGAAAGAGGGGAGGCAGGAAATGTTCAGTGTGCGAGAAAATACGAATCGGGTAACGACTTCACGCACCATAACTTACGGCTAGGATGCGATTTCGAACGCAGGTTCTGGCTAACATCAGTCAGAAAGGCATCACCGTCAACAAATTTGGCGTACCTCATCATTGGCGGGTGTTAGTTTCCTGCCACGCAGCAATCTTGCCTCCCACAATGCTGGTTCTAGCACTTCAGTCCGCGATGCCATGGGTCATACAGAGATGCCCATAGCTGGGTCCTCCTCAGTGAGGGCCTCCAGTTCAGCTGGAGGAGTTCGGCGACAAGTTGTTGCTGGTTCAGCTTGGACTCGAAGTCTCGTACAAAGTAATGGAAGACGGCCAAGCATCCTCTCACATAGTACTTTCTCGTGTAGAGGTTATTAAATGCTTCGAAAGATGGATGCAGTCCTGGAAGGGTCAAGGTGAGTGTCTTTGTGATGAACTCGTCAGGATCAGCTTCGGGGGAGGCTGGGTGTAGTCAGTCAATGGTAGTGGAGGCATGATCATTCGCTGCTGTCTGGCAGGAGATGAGCTGAGGGTCTGCAGTGCAGCCAAGTCAACTCACCTGCGACGTGGGTTGTAGCGTTGTTCGAGCGGGTTTTGCCAAGGTCTTGAGAAATAACGTGAAACGACCAAGATGGGAAATGTGTTAATGTCGGCATCAGTCCTATGGCGTTGCAGAGGCCATGTCCCACTCATTGCCACAGTAAGGGTCCATCGAGGTTGAGGTTGGCAGTGCAGAATATGGCAGGACTCTTGATTTGTTGGGTTGCCCCAATCGTCCAGACCTGAGACAGAAAGACTGGAGTTGGGTGACGAGACCGCCTGGTGGTAGCGAGGAGACATAGGTCGGGCTAAAGTGACTCGATTATCATACAGAATAGGTTGGGATGTCGTGCTCACCATGGATGGCATCGAAAATGCTTGCAAGAGTGGGGACAAAGACTGTGGGAGGTAGACAATGTTCGTGGTTGGATTCAGCGAGCCGGTGAGCAATGCATGTCAAGCGGGATGACATCCACTTACGTATTATAACCTACACCTCCCAAGGGCGTCCTCAAATCACTGTCAGCCCCAGATTAACATTCCATCCATCCACTAGGTATAGTAACGAGCGCTCATATTGATGGTACGCTCTTGATATGCATACAATCGAGGAGTCCAAAGCGCTGGGAAAGAAATATGTAATTCAATAATAACAAACCTAAGTAACTCGAGTCAAAGAATTTCGGGGCTCGTATTACTTCAGGGCTTATGTAATCAATGACAGCGACAAACTTATCAAGTCAAAACCAGGGTTCATGGCTGTGGACTTACCCTAGATTCCATATATATATGATGGAAAAGTCACCAAACGATGCGAAGTCCGGTCGTGGAACACGACGAACAGGTGTAAGACTTGAGATGGTTATGGTACAGAAACAAGATGTAATCAAGCGGAGCTTGAAATCCACGTGACCTTACCAATCACCAACAAGTGCCATAATCTCAGTTCATTTCATTTCAGTTCTCCAACAGTGGACATAGTAGTATTACTGTAAAATTGATGCTGAAAATGTCACTCGAGCACCAGAGATCAAGGTCATCTGTCATCACAACAGCACACCAAATGATCAGCAAAGGACTGCTGTATTTTCCAAGCTAAAATTTGAAGTTATCAAATACATTACTGGCAAAGCCATCATTGGCGCCATCCTCCATTGCAACTTGCTCAAGTTCCATCTCTTCATCCAAATCCTTCTCACCATGCAGCTCATCATTACTGTCCTCCACCTCAAAGTCCGAATTGACCCAGTCCGAATCAGAATCGGAGTCCCGATCCATCAAGCTAGGGTCAGCGTTCAAATTGAGCACATTAAGTTCACCATCATTGTCTTCCTGACTCATGCCAGCTCGGATTGATGAACCAGAAAGTTCTGGGCTATCTTTAAAGTAGTCAGAAATGCGGGGAGTGGCAGATCAAGAGACTTGACCTACCATGAGCATACATATGGCCAATCCCGAGGCCCCAGTGATATTGCATTGCCATGTCTCGGTCAACGAATCTGCACGTATGAGAAATCAGAAAAGTCACAAAAGGGGCTAGAAGAGCCACTTGCACCTGTTGACATAGTACCGCTTCCAATCAGCCGCATCTCTAGCATTGCGAGACATTGCAATCCCGTCCGGGTGCACTTGTCCATCAGCAAAGGCGGGTATGATGTGGCAGCACCTTAACACGTCTGCAGGGTCAATGAAGTCAAATGCATCCACTTCAGCCATAGGGGGGAATTTCACTGAATCGAGGGTAGTATGATCCCAACCCGCAGAACGATTTAGTACTTCAAACCATCGTACCCACAAAAAATTGATCCAACGTGACTGGTAGTCCCTAAGCCCAGGGCCTACGTATATTGCGTTTGTATGATATATGCCAAGAACACAAGCATAGCAGAATGGGTGTGCAGATGGTTGGCAGGACAAAAGCATGACATCGCGATGATCAGTGCGAGGGTTCACCGTTTCTTGTGCCCTGCAAACATCATAAGTGGTGTAATTGATACGGAACAAATTATGTCGATAGATTCGTTCGTCTTTCAGGACTACTTGGCTCAAGTCTGCATCCAGAATGTTGGTCTCGTCATGGGTCCAAGAACCCTGCGCATCACAATGGAGGATTTTCACGCGAGGGAGAAGATGGGTCTTCAGCTTTGGAATAAAGTCCTATCCCAGAAGTATTAGTGCTGAACATCGACAGACAGAAGGGAACGACTGACCTTTACAGCAGGGTCATCAGAGTTGCGCGCTTGAAATAGCACGATATTTTCAGGAAAGTTTTGTGACTGCCCAATAGTGTGGTGTATATCAGGCCTATTCGGCACGGGATCTTGATGATAAGCACGCAAAGCGGCTAACTTAGTTCGGATCTGGTGAATTCGTTCTTGGCGGCGCTCGATAGATACCAATTGGGGGATAAATGCTTTGCGACTCGTTCTAGTGAACCTACTTTTTCCGACGCGGTGCTCGAGTTCTCCCTGCCAGAATTTAGTCATGAGGAATGATGCAATGGAAGTCTCACCAGTTGTGTTGAAAAGGAGTCCGTCGTACCGAACATCTTGATCTGATCATGATAATCCCCGAGTGTGTGTACCTTGTAAGTGCAGAGGTTCAGCGTTTTTGGCCGGCGCACATCCACTGCCGGGGAATAGGCCGTTTTGGAAGGGCCCCCTTGAGCCTTTCTTCGTCGTCGAGACTCAGCTTCGCGGCGCAATTCTTTTGTCGCAAAGGTTGGGCATGTTTCAGAAGAAAAGTTGTGCATTTGCTGAGCCAACTGCGCAGTTGTGTGTTCCATAATGTCGAGAGTGTAGTCCGTGTGCATGCGGAGCTTTGCGAGGGCATGCCAATGACATAACAAGAACAGAAGCCACTGAACCTGAGAGTTATGGGACTCAGGAAGGAGATTCTCGAAAACCGGAAGAGCACACTGACATACAGAAACCATTAGAAACCGGACTGGCAATCATCTAAAGAAGTCACACCTGCAGTAGATCCTCGAAGTCTCGAGCAGTCATCTTCTTCAACTCTGAGCAATTCTCCCGAAAGCGGCGGATTGTGTCTTGCCCAAAAGTGGGAACTTGACGATATCTAGTGCTTATTAAGCTCGGCGAAATATACAAATATTTCATGCTTACCGTTTGTCCATTTCTGAAATCTGAGACTGTTTTAAGGTCTCAAGGATCTGCAGTAGATGAATAAAAATGGCTTTCCATACTCCTAACTCAAATTTATGCAAAAGGTCAACAACCAACATGACAAATAGATCAAAGCCAGTATGGCTTAACTTCTCTGAAAAGGCATTCTGCTTGTGTCATCATTAGCTCGACATGACGTGGTATAAACCTCCATGGCAGACCGTTGTTGGGACCAGTGATTCATCCTTCAAAAGCTCTTCAACTTGTATCCCATCCACAGCATAATGCTTCTCATATATTAGTTTGTGAGCTGACATGATTTTTTCACGGCGGTGGGCAGTGTCAGAGCGAGATAAAAGCCTGCGTTGCAGTAGGTCTGATTCCATGGCGAGAAGATGAGCACAAGATTTCGGAATAAGACACCGAGGGCATGGGCATTTTCCCAAGTTCCTGATGGTCGCAATTAAAACTCTGAATATAAGTCATGTTAGCTAATGGTATCAGAGAGTAACACAATCACATACTTTTCTGGATAATCCGCAGAATAAGTGAATATTCGAGGATATATGCAACACTTGACTTGGTCCTGGCAAGTTATCACAATGCCATGTTCATATGCTTCCAGGAACTCGTCATCCAGAAGGATATGCCACTGCGCATGGAAAAACTCTCTGCAACAATGAGTTAGGAGGGCATCACTCAGCTTTGCTCCTGACTGCTCCATCACAAAATCCTTGAACGCGGCTGGAAGCTATTCTCACAACAGTGATGGTTAGCAGTTGAACCCACAGAAGGTAACTCACTGATTGGAAGTAGGCGACATGAGAACATAGGTTTGAGCTTGGCTCGCAGCGCATGTACTTTGACTGGTTACCAAAGTAGAGGTAAAGTGGCCAAAGCTTTGCACTCCTGAACAAGGTAAGCTGTGTGGCGTCCGACCAGAACATGAGCGCCGCAATACAATGTGGTAAGTCACAGTCAGGTTCGCAAGGTGAAGCTAGGAGTTGTTCTTGAGCTTTGATGAAAGCATCCAACGCGTACAGTTCTCCATGGACTCTGACGTCACGGGCTTTGTTTGGCGGATGCCACTGGAGCTTGTAAGGTTCATAATGGTAGATATGGTGGTGAAATGGACCTGAAAGCTTATCGCGAATGATTGAAACCAGACGACGGTGATGAAAGTCCGGAACTGTATAGTCACAGGGACCCGGATTTGGCGTCCAGCGGTGAAAGGGGACGGATATCGTGATAGGTGAGCGACTCCAGCCAGTGCTAGCCTCTTGTCCATCATCTGAACCGCTTCCCAACTCCTTGTTGATTGCCTTCCAGTTGGTATTTCGGACATCGTCCGGATTGTATTCTAAATCTCCAATAATATCAAGAAGAAGCTTGAAGTTTTCATGAGATTTCTGCGGCCCATGGTTCCAATACCAGTCACCTAGTCGCAATGAGCTTTCGTTTGGATAGGGATGGAATGGGTTGTCGGGTGCAGAGGTGATGGCTGGTATTGAGGAGTTGGCAGTAAAAGGCAGCTGGGACAAGTATGTCTGCATGTTGGTGGATTGCTCGTCGGGATCATGAGAAGGAAGTCCGATGTCGGACCTAAACACGTGGACAAGACCAAACTTATTTGGTTGAGTCTTGAACATCGAACAGGGTGCTGAAACTGGTGGCATCAGACGTGACAAGTGAGATTCAGATGCTCCTTGGTCGGATGGGCCTTCCGACGACTGTACTCCAAGCGGAGGAAGTGGCATAGGACTTTTGGGAAGCATGTCACGAAAACGAAGAGGTAGCTGACGATTGAGCCGACGTGGTCTCCGTTGTGCCAAGGGTAGCACCTCATCTTCCAACTGCGGGGCTTCGGGTGTATGATTTCCGCAAGGGATCTACGCCGACTTGGTCAGAATGACAAAACTCGATCCCCACACATACCGGTTCGGAATGGGATATGTTATCACCATCATTAGCGCTTCCAATGCTAGGCTAGATCACCTCAGTCAGAACGGCGAGATTTAATAAAAATATTCTAGCACGTACCGGTTCAGGATGAGGCAGGACACCGTCACCCTCAACCCGTTCTGCTTGAGCTTCTCCCAAGCCCGTTCGCAATTTTTTTCGTTGATATACCTCCTTAGCCTTAGATAGCACTCCAGAAAGTTGTTTCCTTCCTTTTGTGCATCCCCGTTCGTGCTTGGTGAAGTCAGAAACACAGGAGAAGGAGCGGCCACAGACGCAAGTCTGGAAAAATTGTTCGGCCATTGAGCCTGCCACGAGCTGTGATGAACCTGAAATTGCTCAGTCTCAGTTCCACAGGAGTGTCCAAGGCCTACCACTGGGGCATGGAAATTTAGTTCACAGCCACCCAAATCTGAGCTGGTGTCACGGCCCGAGCCTGCGGGAAAATTGGAGTTTGACAACAAGCAAGGCGAGTGGTGATGAGCTCAGTGCCAACGTGATCATGAAGACGGGAGTAGACATGACACCAGAAACGAGGAAATGCATGTCTACTCGGATGTCCGTCTTCTGATTATCAGACCCCCTCATTTCACGTACTAATGACCGTGTTTGGCTGATCACTGTTGGCTCAGATCGTGAGAATCGTAGCGCACATGCACTCCCAAAGTATTTATTGACACAAACACAAAGACATTGCATTGATTTCACAACTCGTCACAACTATCAATATAAAATGTATGGTGCAAATAAATTCCCGCTCTTTTCACTCCTCCATCGCATTGTCATCGGAAAGCTCTGACCGCTTCGGAGAACCAACATGAGATGCCGCAGTGGTGGTCTTCTTGGATGAGGAGAGAGACCCCAAGTTGTCAGTCGCCTTGGGCTTTCCTTTCTCCAGTAAACTTGGGGGCACATAATCAGCATATGGTAAGACTTTCAGTTTCTTTAAGTCTAGCTGATAAACATGCGACCCGTTTGCGTCCTGGGAGGAGCGTCTGGACGTGGCGTGATGACCCAGCTGCAAAGCATATTAGTTAACGGTGTAAGAAGAAAAGATACATATACAGTTTAGAGACGACTTCGAGTTCGACAATGGTGCCATCAACGATTTTGTTCTCATATTCAGTAGGAGGGATGACCTTCTCGTGAGAGCCTCAAATGTCCAGAACATTGATAGTGACTCCAAACAAATTGTTCATGTTGGCAAGGGCTTCATAGCGCTTCTGTGGGTCAAGCAAATCTTTGAGAAAAATGGTTCCTACAGTGAATGAACAAGTTAGCACCAAATCTCATCGATATCTTGTCGATCACTTCGTACCATTGGCTTTCATCAGTAACTCCAAAGTTATGCTGCAGTGTTTCAAGGCCGCAGCCCTTACTTCGCTTACGAATAATAAGTAAGGAAGATAGACAAACCAATATTCCTTACTGGGGCTCAGCAGTACGGAAAAGTAGACTGTTCAAAGCTGCAGCTGAACATGCAACTGCTTCCTCCGGATATTCGTCGGGTGAGAGCAGATAGAGTTGGAACTGATCTGCAGATCCAGTCTGCCAAAGTATCCAAGGGCTCCGAGCCGACTGACGTGTAGTTCAAGTGAATCGGCCAACCGACTACTGTTTGTAGACTACTCACGGAAAGAAGGGTTGTCGGGACAGCCAACGTAGCACTGCACATGTAAGTTGCGTCAGTACTGCCAAACACGAGTGTGCCAGAAGTTTACATTGTGGTGAGATGCTAGCCGGACACGATCATGTCAAAACGGCTGCGTACATCGTGAATGATGACCTCCTCAACACCGTCTTCTATGGTATAGATATCAAGGTTCTCCAGGGCATATCCATCCTACCAATGGAAGTTCAAGGCGACACACTTTTGGATAATAAAAAAAGAAAAAGCTATTCAAACCTTTTCCAAATGGAGCACACCGCCATAGGCAAGAGAGCGACCGAGTAGGTCAATGGCACACGCCCAGATAGTCGTGGACCTCAGCTTCGTAGAGAGGGCCTATAGTGTAAGCGATATCTGTACAGCGGGGATGGAAGCGAGTAACTATGAAGCAAAACCATGAGTATTCACCGTGGAGTAAGAGAGAGAAACCGACCTCCAACGTCCGTCTGCTTGACCACTGTAAATCACTCTGGGGGATAAGGACATGGCCCATAGACAACATCCCAAGACCGCCCAATTCCTTCAGCGTGTAGAAGATAGCTGGCGGGAAATGCAATGGCATCTTACTGTTCAAGCTGATCTTTACACACGTCTGAATCTTGTTCTCGGCTTTGACAAGGGCACCCAAAAGTTCATTTGTATGGATGACAGCTTCGCGATAGTATGTCATCAGCCTAATCGATGCAATATTCCACTTATTGACAATCTTGGAGAACGTCGTCGAACCCGAACCCATGAGGACTTGGCGGATACGGTTGTTGAACTGCTGGATACCTGGATGGGAACACATCAGTAAAGGGCACCGATATGCATCCAACTGGATAATGATTTACCGTCATCAGAAACACGCAGGAATGCCTGGGCTGTGTCTTCGTCTGCTCGTTCGTGAGATTCCAAACAGCATCCTTCATGAGAACTGCTCTCCACCCAGCATCCTAATCTTCAGCAAAATGCAAACCTCGAAGCCAGACATCGAAAACAGGAGCTGTGGGTTATCCTTGGAATAGACACTAACGAAGGTGTCCTCCCATTCGATCATAGTCAAGGACCTAGGTAGGCTCTGCTTGACGTTCCAGAATACCGCTCTCCTGAGATTCACATCGTGCTTGATAAGTCTCATGCGGCGATCCCGAGGCCAGCAATGCTTGCTGTTGGGAGGATCCGGGTTCGCACTCAGCTATCGCCGAATAAGATAGGGCGCTTCATCTGAGAACATGGAGCCGATCGACGTAGCGAGAGTACAGACGGATGGGGTGGCGAGTCTCCGTAGCAGAAGCGCGATATTGGAAAAAGTTGTTCCCAGCCATCTCGCTGGCTCGCTGGAGACCAAGGACAAGAAGATCCAGTACGAGACCCTAATATTGAAAGACGAATGTGGAGAATTGTAGACCACGGATAAGGTCATACGTGTTGGTGTGTGCCATCATGTCCTTGTAAGTTAGGACAGTGTTATTTTTCGCTGTGATGTAATCCGCCAGATTATGGTCCATAATCAAGTGGAGTAAGTGGTCGAGAAGTGTCAGGTCGATCTTCTTGTACCCCTTGGAAACCACGGTTTCCATCATGACAACGCATTCACCCTCGCTGGTCTCCCAGACATCAGTAAGGTTGTTGATACCTTGACACCACTGTGGAAAAAAGAACAGCAAGTATATATTACCATTGTGGATAAATAAGTATGGATAAGTAATACTAACCTCGTATACAAGGAGTGGAGGAGGTTCTGTATCCGCAGGTTTGATCCATGCAGGGAAAAGATCTCGCTTGTCGGCTTCGAAGAACAGGAATTGGTCAAGGTACTAAACAAGTCATGGTCAGGGGAAGTACAGAGAAAAGCACAAATAAAACTGACCGCATCAGTGATCTGCTCCACTGGCTCAATGTCATAGCAAGGGATGAGTTTGTCATAGGTATTGAAAAACTCTATACCAGCCTCCTTGAATGCATGCTGGGTCAAGAGCAGACGTTTGATACGTGACAAACCCTGAACGAATAAATGAACCGAGTCCATTGCCATAAAGGATGGAAGCTTACATTCGTGTGGGTTGTTGTAGGCTTGCTCGATGAGTGCCAGTTCCTCACGTTGCGACTGTTTAAGGTGACCCTTGACCAAGTACGCCTCTTTAAGCTTTTCAAGAGCCAAGACGATAAGAAAGGGATTAATTAAGGGAATGAAAGTAGGTCTTACGGGAATGGGATAGGCGCAAACTTTCGGCTTTCAAGCCAGTGGACAGTGGCCATGTAAATTGCGACGGCCTCTTCAGCACTGACATATGGTCCATCCTTGAGATAGCCGCACTGCCTCTCTTGTTCAGCTTTCAAGTATAATGCATTAAAAGAGGGCGAGGCAGGAAATCACATTTTACTTACGGGTGAGACACCAAGTTCTTCTTCACGACCACCTTGTCGACAGTGGCACCACGCCAGATACACTCCCGGTTATAATGGGCAACACTGACCCACCAAGAGTCTGCCTTGTTCGAGGGAGGGGGGGGGGCATCCATAGCAAATATTGTCCATTAAATGGCGGTCGCGCGTCACAGGCCACGTCGATGATGGCGCTGTATATGAGATCCAGCTTCCTTCGTCGAGAAGGAAGGTGACCGCCCTAAGTAAATAGAATTCTTGTCCATTAAATAGCGATCGCGCGTCACAGGTCACACCAGACTTTATATGTAGAATAGATGCGTAAACCTACTGAATATGAAACGACAATAAATGCATACCTTGCGGTGAATCAACAAGTTGAGCATGTTGTAACCCTGCCTGCAAACCTGCAAACCAGCCTTGACCCAATCCAAACGCGTTGTTTGGAAAAATTTAGTCGCATTCAGTTGACGGAAGAGGTTCTTCCTCGTCATAGCCTTCTCCGAACGGGCCTTGAGCTCGTTCAGAACGAAGAATTCTTCGGATGATGGTATGGCGATAATGGACGGACCTGGGGAGCGAGTTGTAAATGAGGGAAAGGGGCGAAATCATTCCTCACCGCCAAGGCGTTGAACGTGGCCATTCCAGGAGAACCCAAGTTTGAGCCTCTTTACCGTGACATGGACACGTTTGACTCGGGCTGGAACGAGTTTAACGATATCAGCAAGCCATTATTCACCAACAGATTCGTACCGAGTACAGTCGCTTTCCGAGTGCACCCCAAGCGATACAAGTTGGCCATGACAGGTAGGGTGAGTGACCAAGAGCGGTAGGAAGGTCCATTGATGGCGGAGGACGTTCGCCGATGTTACACAGCGGGCAGTCAGAGAGGGGGAGGTGAGGGCAGAGGGAAAGGAACTCACCGCAGGCACGGTCATACAAGGTAGCCTCATGATGTGACACAAGGATCACAAGGATCACAAAAAAGTACGTACCGTGTACTAGGAAGCCCGGCCTATCGGCTCCAAGTTGAATGCCGCCTGCGTCGCTATTGATCTCTTCTTCCCGTATATACAGTAGGGACTCCGGGTTAGTCTCCCCAAGGCAGACCAAAGATTCGATGGAAGATAATCGTTCCCTCTGCGACTTACTCCGGGTGCATGAAAGGAGAATAATGTCAATTTCTCACGCTCATCCTGAAAAGGGAACACTTTCGAAAGTTGCACTTGTCACGCATTACTAAGCTCTTCCCCAGAACCCTTTGCAAGCAAACCCCTCTTAACACCTTAGGCCCTGAATCCCGTCACACCATGCAA
The DNA here is from genome assembly GCA_037178675.1 of Scleroderma bovista. Lineage (NCBI taxonomy): Eukaryota > Fungi > Basidiomycota > Agaricomycetes > Boletales > Sclerodermataceae > Scleroderma > Scleroderma bovista. The sequence goes on from JAYMGJ010000286.1 coordinate 35,876, forward strand.
TGTCCAGTTTTCACTGGGCTAGTCATTGCCTGGCGACTGCTCCACCACCATCACTGACACGTTGCCATCGCTCCAAGGATGAATTTATTCTCGACCACGTCACTTGGCTCAGGTGAGTGTTTTCGATCTTTGGCATTCGACTGATATTTCTAGATTCGATTTTCAATCTTCCACGTCATTGCGGCATAGGTCTGAGGACCTCACAGAGGCGTTTCAAAGGGTCCCCAGGTGGTTGCATGTTTGCATGGTAAGCTCTTTTGCCTTCTCGTGTCCAGCTAATGTTTTGCAAGTTTGACTTTGATTCTTTCACATCGTCGTCGACGTCTATGGACCTCATTTGGACGGTCACAGGGACTAATGGATGACCTTGATGACATAGGCAAGTTGTCATTTCGTGATCTCTGGTATGGGCAGATGCGCTGACACTCCGTGGACAGTTGTGCACCTTCGATTTGCCGTCAGGCGATGTTGCCGCCGCTTCCTGTGTCGCAACCCTCGCCGTCGCCGTCACCTCCATTTCATTCGCCAGCAATGTCGCTCGTCACCTTGCTCTCAACATCTCTTGTCTTGTTGCCGTCGTGCTCAATCCCTTCGCATGCGTTTTTGACTGATCTCAAGGTATCGCACCCCCCCCTCCCCGAGGTCTCCGACTGCCGTGTTCTGACGTTCTCAGATGGTTTTTACAGGTGTCCCTGTGTCGTTCTTGATCCTTGGTGCGTCTGTGCACTTTCTCAACCCTTCTGTGTGGTTTCTGGTGAGGTTCAACTGATCCTCGCGCCCTCTTGTGCCTCTAGCACGTTTAGGTAAGTTTGGTTACTCTTTCAGCACTTACTAACTTTCCATGGTGTGTTTGCAGTGGTCTTCGTATCGTCAATAGCACTTGGCACATCTCTGTGCTGGCGAGATGCATTCGTGTGGTTCCCGGAGTCGGTCGGTTGAGTATAGAGGCGTGCAGACGTCATGAGAGAGTGCGAGAGAGCATGTGGGCGACACAAATGGCTTTGGAACCCATGCAAACACACATAGTAATAGTAACTTGGATGTATCAAATATCACCGAAAAAGCAAAAGCACTATAAACGACTCATTGAACCAGCGTGATGATACTATGGACGTGCTGTGCTATTCTACATACAACGAAATTACTAGTGTACTATAATACAGCATAACATCATTATGATGGTGCTATTTTCTGGTCACTATAACTGGTACACATCAGAGACCAGTTGTCAACACGCCCGACAAGCCACTTTGCCATTCTGATTCTTGACCTGCATTCAGATCTCCTATGAAGGTACAGTTCACCAATGTCATACATATAAAACGAGTAATCAACAATATGGACTTGATCCGTGGAAAAGAAATATCATTGTGTGGTAGGTATGACAAGTGAATCCAGAACCTGCAGTATATCCACCTTAAACCTGCCAAGGTTTGTGCTGGTGTCTTCACCTCAGTAGTATGCTCTGTGATAGTATCGAACAAGCTCAGGGCCAAGGATTTTTGCGAATCTATCTTCGAAGTTCTTGATTTTTTGCAGGGCTAACGCCAGCATATGCACAGCCTCCTTCTTCTGGATGAGTGCAACGAACCAGCACTTTGCAAGTTCCTCATATTTGGGACGCCCATTCAGTTCCCCTGTGAAAGCGACCTTTATTGTTGGAATCAGTAACAAAAGCAACTCAAAACATCATGCAAGAACAACTGACCGACATTCTGGCAAATGCCTGGTCGAGGTTGGTTTCTGCCACTGCGATGAGATCTATGCTAGAGGGTCGAGTAGACTCGACACAAAGGGCCTCCAACTTTGAGAGGCCTGCCTGCGAAGAAGTTGATGATACATCACTGCCATTTCGGCTGTGGCACAAAGTCGGAGATGATGATTCACAAAGTGACGGCGTAGAAGAGTCAGAGTCTGTGGGACTGGCGGGTCATCCCATTGGCCAAGAATTGGTTCGCAGGCAAAAGGAGGTAGAGGTCAAATCACGAGGCTCAGGATAATCCTGCGTCGTAATGGTGGGGTTCATGGTGAGTGTAGAATGGGTTTTGAAAGTGCTGGCTCAAGATACGCTCCCACCTTCATGTACTCATTTTAAGCGACGCTACGAGGTCCTCTAAGTGGCTGTGCTGATTAGCCCGATTGAGGACTTGGATCGTTTGCGCAAAGGTGATGTGGAAGTGGCTGTGATGATCAGCGATTCACCGAAGTAGACTTAAGTGCAAGGAGATAATGTGAGTGCAGATGAATTTGCCGGACCTCTGAGTGGCTGTGGTGATTAGCCCCTTTTAATTGGACTAATGAGCGAGGGCACTCAAGCTGCAAACGAGACGCATAGTATGGCTGAATTGCATGCGGATAGGCACGAGGTTCCCAGCGAGGCGACGCTACGAGCCCACAGTACGGGGGAATACAAGTAGGGCGAGAAGCGAAATACCACAAGCTGGACTTTCACAGCCGCTGAGAAAAGATTGTGATGAGAGCGCGGACCTCTGAGTGGCTGTGGTGATTAGCCCGATTTGGGCGGAACACCTGATTGAATGGAAATAGATGTTGGACTTTAAGAGATC